>QEPC01003437.1:831165-846320 GCA_003113815.1 Sphenodon punctatus
GGGGGGGAGGAATTAATTTATTTCATTGAGTTCAATGGGGACACAGTGCCCCATTGAACTCAATGAAATAAATCCGGTACCGGTATACCGGATTTAATCCGGGAATCCGGTTTTTAGAGAACCGGTAACCGGTAAATGCCCGGTACCGGCATTATCGGATACCGGATTTACCGGTTTTCCCGCCCCTACTGCAGAGTACTCCATCATTTTAGATGTTGCATGGTTATTTAAAGTTGGAGGCCCATAGCACTCCTTCAGGGTCTCCCCCCTCCTCCTATGCTAAGCGCTTGCACAAGAAACTTCTCAGCTTAATGAATATATCCATATTTTACCCTACACGTCTACCCCTTAGTCTGTACTGCACTGTAAGCCCCTCGGGACTGAGACCAGTTTCTTATCATGACTGCTCAGTGCTAGGCATATTGCTGACATTATATAACTACATAAATAATAATGCCACGACAGTAACTGGATGAGAGGATAAAAATCCATGCTGCATCGTGCAACTTTCTCTGAACCCAATTCATGTCATGTGATGGGAGAAGGAAATAAAATCTGAGGCCACGATCCATTTACTCTGGAGAATCCCCATAGGGCTTCAGTGGGGTTATTCCAGAGTAAATGGATTGTGGATCACAGCTCAAGTCTCTTAGTTGCCCTGCATGTCATACATAGTTCTGACAAAGTTTGGTTGATTCCTGGCTGCTACAGGATTTAATGCATTATATAAGAGGCACATCATTTGGTTTCTAAGGATCCGAAATTAACCCCTCCACCCTCATACAAAACAGAATGAGCAAGAACATGGAATGACAGAGCTGCTGCTAATGGGGTAGCATTTGCGGTCACTGGACCAGATTCCCTAACAGTCTGGCTCGAAGCATCTCGCTCCAGTGCTGCGAGAGAGCACAGAGTGCTAGGGAACTCATTTATCAGTTATGTCAGTGGCTCCCAACTTTGAGAGTGCAATGGATTTTTGGTTTTTCCAAGGGTCATCATACACTTGCTGGAGATGGCTGTGGCTTGCCACGTGCTCACTATAGGCCCCGACAGAGCCAGTGGGGACCAGCTCCCCATTGCAGCTTGAAAGGTACCCCCTTTCTGGGGGTTAAGATAAAAATTAACCCCCAAATGGAAGATGGGCAAGGAAGCAGAGATGAAACATAGGGGACATTCTCACAAGACCCGCCCCCCCCCCCAAAAAAAAACCTGTTTCTGCCACGATTGGTTTTGAGGGGTTTTTGCATTGTGTAATTATTATTATTACAACATTTCTACCCTGTCCCTCCTGCTCCAGGCAGCTCAGGGCTGCTTACAAAACAATACAAAACCATAAAACACAATTAAAACACATTAAAAGGAAGGAACTGAACAAATAACCCTTCCCCCCTCTCTAACCCACTCCCACACCCCATCTCCTTCGCCAAACACCTAACAGAACAGCCAGGTCTTACTCGTACATCGGAAGGAAGGGAGGTCCGGGGCCATCCTGGCTTCCGCTGGGAGGGAGTTCCACAACCTAGGTGTGGCAACCGAGAATGCTCTCTCCATAGTGGCTCCCCCGGACCACACGGGGGCCTTGAGAAGGGTGTTTCTGGCATACCACAGGGGTCGATCCAAGGCATGGGGAGTGAGGCAATCCTGCGGATAAGTCATAGCCTGCTTCTCAGGATGGGTTTGACGTATCTCTCCGTACATCAGGCCTTGGTACAGAGGGAGCAACGGCCAGGGTACCCATCATCCTCCAACTTCTCTGGTCCCAAAACCCTGGGTGGCCACAGCACCCACAGACAAAAGCAGAAGGCATTTGGCTTTCCGAGACAAACAACTCGCAGCAATAGCTTTATATGGCATTATGGCCCCTCCTGCTCATTGCAAGTAAAATTTGTTACTTTCAAAAGATAAGAAAATATGAGTTGCTTTCAACCAGTGAGCAGTTCTGCTCCCACATACATACCTTGCGAGTGACCTTCGCTGCCTTGCAGATTCCCTCACTTGCCCATTTCTTAACATTCAATGGTCCCTCCCCCTTCCCACAATTAAAAAATTCATGTGGTGACAGCTGTAACATTTTTACATGACTGTTGCATGTGTTGGCAGTGCCGGTGCAACACACAAACACACTGAGCTTTGTAGGCTCTTCCCTGGGTTGAAATATTTTCACAAACTGCTATTATGTTACCCAGCACCTGCACTCACATACCTGCCCCACCTGCTCACATTTTATGGATTCCACTCAGTGTTTTCATCATTCAACTGGATTAGCACAACAGTAATGTAGTTGGCAACCCACAGTTGTGGATTAATATTTTTTAAAGGAAAAATTTTATTTTAGCAAAGAAAGATTTATGTTCTTTTCAGAAACGAGAACTATTGTAGCTATAACTCTTTTATTCACACAATAAACACATTTATCTGTATTTACTTAGTGTTTTGAAGACTTTTCTCCATGACCCTCTTGTAGAGTGGAGTAAAACAACGAAAGGTAATACAAAAGCACAAGTAAACGAAACTGGAGAAATTGTCAATGAAAAGGTCAGTTGAAAGAATCTTAATTTACGATAGTATGTCATTTAGTTATTTCAAGTTTAACAACATTTTTGTCTATAACCAAAGACTTTAGAATTAAAGCAAATCTTTGCTATTTTGTAAAATAATATTCTAATTGTTTTTTGGATTATTTGTTCATGAATAAATGTAATTCAACGTTGGCAAGTACAAGGTGGTGCACATAGGGAAATACACTCCTAACTGTACATGCACAATGCTGGGTTTTACTCAGAGGTTCTAGTTAGGAGTTATCACTTAGGAAATGGATCTTGGAGTCAGTGGAGCTGATCCAATGCTGCGCAGTTCCCGCACAGAAACCACGCACATCTCCATTGCTGGTACACTGTGCCACGTGGGTGGGGTTGCATGTGGGATCCACAGGCCATGGGATCGGCCCCACTGTTGACAATTCATTGTAAAACATCAGCTGTGTGTGTGGCAGTGGTCAAAAATGTAACCAGTGTTTGGAATTATTTGGAAAGGGATAGAAAATAAAACAGAAAATATCATAATGCTGCTGTATGAATCTATATATTTATACATTTAAAATGTATAAATATATAAATTCAAGGCACACACCTTGAATATTGTGTGCTATTCTGGTCACCCATCTCAAAAAAGATATAGTAGATCTAGAAAAGATACAGAGAAGGGCAACAAAAATGATTGAGTATGGAACAGCTTCCTTATGACGAGAGGCTTGATAGGTAAGGGCTCTTTAGCTTGGAGAAGTGACAACTAACAGGGGATTGATAGAAGTTTATAAAATCATGAGTGCTGTGAAACAAGTAAATAGGGAATTACCCTCTCAAATAGTAAAAATTGCTTTACAGTACTTGCTATGTATGAATATATTCTGAAACCTACTTTTCTTTACTATAAGATATGTTCTTGTAGTGTGTTAGGCTTATTGATATGGTCTTTGGAAGATCCCCTTGAAGAAGAGCATGCTGCTCAAAACATGTCATATATTGTTGTGGTTTTCTTGTTTTGTTACTGGGTTTACTCTTTGTGCTAGAAGTACATGCAAACACCATAGCTTGGACAACTGGCAGTTCTTTGAGATTGATGTACTTTATTCATTTTTCTCCAACCTATTTGTCGAGAACACTAATGGATGTTAATAAACGTGTACTAAATGGATTTGTACTGCATGTAGAATTGGAAATGCTCCTATTAAAAATAACTTTAAAATTTTCTTATAGGTTGATTTGGCAAACTTTTTACCTTACAATTTTTAGAATTGTTTTTCTTGTTTCTAGGCCAAGACCCATGTCCTTGACATAGAACAACGACTTCAGGGGGTAATTAAAAATAGGAACAGGGTAAAAGGATTGCCCTTGTCAATTGAAGGACATGTTCACTACCTCATTCAAGATGCAACAGATGAAAATTTACTCTGCCAGATGTATTTGGGTTGGGCTCCATACATGTGAACTATTGCCATTCACAGACACTACTGTAAAAAATTTTTTTTTACCAGAAAATTATGGATCAATTCTTTTTAGCCACTCAGTATTTTCTACAATTTCTACTTTCTTAATTACTTACTTTGACTATAAATCTAGATTGCAGCCTAATAAAAATGTAACATATAGTACTTACTTGTAGTATTGTGTGATTTTTGTATATTTATTACATTCTTTGCAATGCATGAATGTGAAGATATAAATGCACAGATGTACAAATTATAGAGCTGGGGGAGTGGCTCTATATTAAGGCTGCACTATATTCAGTTTGCATTGTTAAAATCGCACACAGTCTACTCGTTATAAGATGGAGATAATTTATCCTATCACTGGATCTTGTGGGTGAGGGGAAGAAAATGTACAAATTTCAGACAGATCTATTGAGATATGGCTGAGTTATAGGTGTTTGAAAATTGGAGGCAGAACTGTTTTCTCTAGTTTTTGCGGTCATTTACTCTTGCCGCAGAAAAGTGTGTTTAAAGTGAATTGTCAGGCGGTATAGAGGTGTCAGAAAATTTAAGTGTGAATTCTAGTCCATTCCTGAGTTTGGATTTCGAAAATACATCATGTAATTAAAGTTATGATGTTTTCAATTTCCCATGTTATCCAATGGATAACATAGGAAAGATAATGTTACACGTGCACAGAATGCTAACGTTAGTTTGTTGGGCGGGCTGGCCGGTTATGGGTATTTTCAGACGTTACAAGATCACGCTCAACCACAGTGAACCATGCTCAATCCCGCGGTGGGGTCAAAGCGCCCTGAACGTCTGTTCTGCGGCCTCCAGATGTTCACCCCGGTCAATAACCACATGGGGTCAATTTCAACCACACTTCCAGGGCTCCCTGCTGGACAATCTCCAAAAGCGTGGTCATAGAGATTCCCACCGGGAAACAACAAAAAGTAACGTCTGGATGGCAATCACCGGCCGGAACGTAAAAAAAAACGATTCCCAGCCAGGGACAAAGCATGCAGCATCGCTGCCAGGCAACCAGTAACAACGCAGCCACCGGAGGGAGATTTAAAGGGAAACCTGCAGCAGGGAAGTGTGGCGCGATGGAGTGAGGAGGGAGGCGGAAGAGAGCGGTGGGAGAGAAAGCGAGGGTGGAGGAGGAGGAGGCAGTGGCAGCAGTGGAGGGAGCGGGGGAGGGGGAGGCGGGGGTCGTGCTGAGGATGGAGGCGGCGGAGGGACAACACCCGCTGCAGCCGGGACAGGATGCCCCGGGGACAGCAGCCGGACCGGGGGAGGAGGCACCCCGGAAAGGGGTAAGGGGAAACAAGGGGAGGGGAACAGGGGGCCCAGGGGCACCAAGGGGGAGCAGGGGGCCAGCCCAGGCTCCCGGCAGGGAGGAGGGGAAAGGGGGCACCCCACGAGAGGGGCCAGATCCGCACTCAACCGTAATCCCCCCACCCCCTGCGTCCCGCAGACACGGAAAAGGACCCGGGTGGACGAGCCCCTGGAGGACTCCGGCCCAGCCCAGGCGGAGGAGGAGGCGGTGGAGGAGGAGAAAAAGGAAGAAGCCCTACCACAGAGGGGGCCAGTGGGGGCTGCAGGAGACCCGGGACTTCATACGGATCTGGAGGACCCTGGAGGACCAGCTGGAGCTCGCGCTCAACCAGCGCAACGAGCATGTCTACCAGGACATAGTGGGGGGCATGGAGACAGCGGGGCACCATCGCACCATGGCACAGTGCCGCTCCAAGGCCAAGGAGCTGAAGAGGGGGTACAAGGCCATCCGGGACAACAATAGGCGGTCCGGACATGGAGCTCGAACCACCCCCTTCAATGATGCCCTGGACCGAATACTCCACATGAAGGAGTGGATAGTTGCCCCACGTCTCGCGGGGAGCACAGTGGTCCAGGGCAAGGAAAGGGCCGAGGTACCCCTCGCCGCCCCCCTGGTAGACACAAGCTCCAGGGCCCCAGACCCCCAGGAGGAACGCCCCGGGACCTCCGGCACCTGCAGGCCCCCCTCCCGGAAAGCAGCCCGGAGAGCACCCACCCCCAGGCTGGACAAGCGGAGTCCGAGGCCGGCACCCTCATCACCCTCAGCCAGTGGTCCATGGAGGAGCACTCCCACACCGAGGGGCTGGCTTCGGAAGGATCCGAGACTGACATTGAGGGTAAGCGGGCGACCCGGAGGGGAGAGGGACCGGGCCCACAGGGGGCAGGGGCCGAGGGGGGGATGGACGGGCCAGCCCCAGCCCCCCAAAGGCAAGGTGGAAAGGGGGCCTGGGCTGCGGTCGCCCAACCGTGCAACCCTACACCAATAACCCCCCCTCTTCGCCCACACCATGCCCGGCACAAGACCGGGGAACACCCCGACACAAGACCCAGGTGGGTGAGCAGGCAGGCGCCGAGGAGCCCGGCCAGCAGGCGGAGGAACCAGGTGAGGCATGCGGTCCAGGTGGGAGGGCCCTCCGGGGTGCAGAGAGGGGGTCCCCGGACAGTCAGAGGGGGTGGGTGGGGCCAAGGAGGGTGGGTGGGAAGGGGCCGGGCGACACGGCTGGGGGCCCACAGGGCCCCTGCCCCATCCCGGGTCGGTGGCAGGTGCCCGGTGCGGCATCGGACTCACCCTTCTGTACCCACAGGGCAACCCCAGCAGCCAGCGTCTCCAGGGCCCGTGCCCCCAGCACAGCGCTTGAGGGACCACTGGGCACGGGTCCGCTGGCGGAGGGCGGACCAGGCGGAAGATATCGTCCGGACCTCGGCGGAACACGGGGAGAGGATGATAGCGGCCGTGGACCGGATGGAGGCGGCCATCGAGCAGTCCCTGGAGCGGGCAGAGGCACGGGACATGAGGCTCCAGGCCGAGGTGCGCCTGGAGCAGAGGCGGGAGCGCCGGGAGCACAGCAGGCAGGTGGAAGCGCTCGGCCGGCTGGAGCAGGCCATCACAGGCATGGTGCGGGAGCATTCTGCCAAAAAGGACAGGTCCCATGATATTGGGACCTTCCTGCTCCTGCATGCGGGCACCATGTGTGCCTATGTGATGGCAGTCACCCCCCCGGGCACTCTGCCTGCCCAGGTCCCCAGGTTGGGCCCCTCGGTGCCCCATGCCCTGCTTCCGCCCCCACACCCTCAGGGTCTGCGCATCCACCTCCCGGTCCCCCCTGTCCTCCGGAGGGTGCAGCCGCTAAGGGGGGCACCCTGGGTCCAGGCCCCACCCTCCCCCCAACCACTGCCCCCCTTGCTGGACCAGGAGACTGCCCAGGAAACTGCTGGGAACACGGACAGTGGGGGGGAGGGGAGCTCACAGGGCTCCATGGCCAACACCGGGTGCTCACGGGGCCGTCCCAGGTAACGTGGGGGATGGGGAGGACGGGATGGGAGGGGGGGCACTGTAGGGGGCGGGGCACAACTGGGGTAGAGGGAGAGGGGTCAGGTGCACGTGTAAACGCGGGTGAAATAAATTGTGTTTGCACCATATTGCCTCCCGGGCCCATATGTGGGTGACGGGGGGGCGACCCCCACCCATGCAGGGGCCGGCCCAGGGAACCCCCGGGGGTGGGCCGGGAAGGGGCAGCCCTCACACCTCGGCCTCCCGGCTGATACGCCTCGTCGGGGCGTCCCGGATGCGCTTGGCATATCGGTACTCCCTGGGGTTCTCGGCAGTCACGTACAGGGGCACCGGGCCGGGGGCCCGGTTGGATTCGGGGTATTCCAGGGCTGCCCCCTTGGTCTCGCACACGTTGTGGAGCACACAGCAGGCACCGATCACCAGGGCTGAGGTCTCCACGGTGTAGTCTAGCCGACCAGTGAGGCTCCTCCAGCGCTGCCTGAGGGCCCCGAAGGCTCGCTCCACCACAGTCCTGCTGGAGCACAGGCAGGTATTGCATAGCACCTCCGCAGGGGTGTGTGCGACCGGGTAGATCTTCAGTAGCCACTGGGTGAGGGGGTAGGCAGGGTCGCCCAGAATACAGCGGGGCATTGGTACCCCCTCAATCCAGGTCATCCCCATGTCAGCGAAGTCCCCCCGGAACATCCGGGCATAGAAGGGGGAGATGGTCATGATCTGGGTATCTTGACTGCGGCCGGAGTTGCCCGTAAAGTTGTCTATGAACCGGCCCCGGTGATCCACAGCCGCCTGCAGCTACAGGGAGTGATACCTGTGCCTGTTCACATACTCTGCAGGCTCCCCAGCGGAGGGGAGGAGGATCTCTATGTGGGTGCCGTCCACGGCTCCCATGCAGTTGGGGAAGCCTCCGGCCGCGAATCCTGCCATCACGGCCCCCTAGTCCACCAGCTGGATTGTTCTGTCCAGGAGCACGCCCTCCACAGCCTCGCACACATCCCGGAGGATACAGGCAACGATGCTCAGGCCTACCCCGAAGTGCTGGGAGACAGACCGGCAGGAGTCGTGCGTTCCTAGGGCCCAGACCCCTATTGCCACCCGCTGGACCATCTAGATGGGGGTCCTCATGGGGGTGTGCTGTTGCTCCAACCAGGGCGTAAGGAGCTCAGCGAGCCGGAGCAGGGTGAGCTTGTCCATCCTAAAGTGGGCCCTCCAGGCTGCCTCGTCCCACTGGGCCAGCGCCCTGGCCCCCCAACCCTGTGCCCGCTCAGCGACCCATATCCGCCTGTTAATGGGCATAGCGAGCAGGGCTGCCCGGCGCATGGTCTCCCTCCCCCACTGGAGGCGCCCGGCCGCCTCACGGAGCACCGCGGGCCGTGTTTGACCCCGGCTCACAGCCTGCCAGTCTGCCCCGGAGAGTCTCTGCGCTCTGAGCCGGCCGAGGGTTCTCCTCCGGCCATGGTGGGCCTTGCAGCCCTCCAGGCCAGGGTAACCCGCAGGCGGGCACCCAGGTGCAGCTGCGCGGTAAGGAGGTGCAGCTGCTTGGTGTAGTCGCAGTACCACTCGGCTGCGAGCGCAAGGTACATTCAGTAGGCTGCTGCCCTGTCCCGCTCCATGGTGGTGGGGACCCCGGGGGTTGGGGGACGGTTATTAGGGCCCTCTGATGACTGGGTGGGCCGGGGCCCAGCCCCCAGCCAGGCGGGCCCCCCAATGCGGTGCTTGTGTCTGTAGGCGTGCGGTTGGGTGCACCTGCTGCCAGCGCATGGGGCCTCGCACCTGCGCGGCCACGTGGGGCTGTACGCTCCTTGTGCAGCTGCATGCCATCAGCCATCACCGCCCCCCCTCCCTGTTTGCAACACTGTGTCTTTGCCGGCCTGATTAGCCGTTCTGTGTGTGCGATAGTTTTCTGCAGCTGTGCCGGGTCCGCACCCTACGCCTCACTCCGTTGTGCTACAATGTTGCGGCCCGTGGCCGCCTGTCCTGGACTTGGGACCCCTCGGAGATGAGGTGCTCTCATGTGGCCTGGTCCGCGGCTGAGACCGTGTCTGCGCTGTCTGTGTGCAGCCTGGCCGCCTACATGATCTGCTTTGCGGAGGGGGGCCCTGCCTTGGCTGTGTCCTACTTTGGCTGTGTTCACAGGGCCCGTGGGTACCAGCGCTCTTGTGGGGCGGTGTATCACTGGCTGTTGGAGCTGGGTCAGCTTCTGTGGCCCCCTATTTCTGACTGCTGCATGTCTGAGCCTACCGCGGCGGAGCTGTTGGCGCTGTCGGGCGTGTGGTCCCGTTCGGATGGGCAGTTGGACCTGTCCATGCAGGATTCCTTCGAGGCCTGCTACCTGATCGCCCACCACATGTCCTTGTTGGGGTACTGCTAGGGCATTCACTGGCCAATTACTGCATTGGCCCCACCTGGTTCATCGGGCGGGGCACCCGGCCCCATGGCCCGTTGTGGCCCCCAGCAGCTGGCTGTGAGTCCCAGTGTGCCTCCTGGCCCTCTGGTTGCCTGCCCCCATGTGGGCGCCTGGGTCCGGCTCTCTGCATGGCCTCACCAACCCGCCTGTGTCCAGCGAATTGTCCTCACCCACCAGTGCTGCCACCTGCAGCCCCAGTCCCCCCCCTTGGGTGCCTGTGTGACCTCGGGGTTCTGGGACCCCAGGACTGCCCCTCCCGCCTTCCTCTGGGGGAGTGTGTGCGTCCTTGGACCTACTGTGCTGCACCGACTCTCCTGCCTGCCCTCCATCGGCCCCTCTCTGGGGTGTGGGTTCCACGTGTGCCTCCTGGACCGTTCCCGGCCCGCTTGCTGTGCCGTGTGGACTCCTGCTGTGCCTTGATCCCAAGCTCCTGGGGCGCCCCATTCCGGGACTGCCTGTGTTGCTGTGGGGGTGCCTGTGTGGACAGTTCTGCTGTGGGGGTTTGGTTGCCATTGTCTGTGTCCTGCCCTGCCCCTATGCCTTTTCCCCCCCTCTTCCCTGTTCCACGCGCCCCCCCATGTCCGGTGTGCCTTGTGTGTTGTCTGGGTGCCCGTGTCCCCCCTTCCCTTCTTTTCCCTTCTGTATGTGTGTGTGTGTGTGTGTGCCCAGGCGCGTGCTTGTGCTGTGTGTTCCACTGTGCCCCCGTTGTCTGTGTGCCTGTTGTGTGTGGTACCTAGCCGGCTCTTCTCCCTCTTCCCCCTCCCTTCCCATTTCCCTTGTGTGGGTGTTCCCTTTTGTGCCTTTTGGCTTCATTTGCCCTCAGGCGGCCATGTCTGTGTCCAGCCCCTGCCCGGTGGATTCTGGGTGTTTTGACCATGCCCGGGGATTGGCGTCACATCTGTTGAGCTGCCCCAGTCCGTGATCTGCTGGCCCAATTCCCTGCCATGGTCCNCCCCCCCCCGTGCCCGTTGTGTCTTGTGTGTTGTTCAGGCGCCCGTGTCCCCCTTCCCTTCCTTTCTCTTGTGTGTGTGTGTGTGCCCGGGCGTTTGTGTTTGTGCTGTGTGTTCCACTGTGGCCCTGCTGTTTGTGTGCCTGTTGTGTGTGGTACCTGTCTGGCTCTTCTCCCTCTCCCCCATCCCTTCCCGTTTCCCTTGTGTGCCTTTTGGCTTCATTTGCCCTCAGGCGGCCATGTCTGTGTCCCGCCCCTGCCCAGTGGTTTCTGGGTGTTTTGACCGCAGCCAGGAATTGGTGTCACGTCTGTTGCACTGCCCCGGCCTGTGATCTGCCAGCTCGATTCCCTGCCGTGGTCCCGTCCCATCTGTTTGGGGCTTTTATTCGCCCCGGGGGGGTGTGGTTCGGTTCACCCCCACTGGGAATCCACTGTGGTGAACCGGGCACCCGTCATGTCTGAAATCACCCAACGTGAGGCTGGATCAAGATAAAAAGCTAGCCCAACTAAGGTGAGGTACAATGGCATATCAGTAAAGATAAGTCCATTAATTCTGGAGCGGGGGTGCGGGAGAGCATTGAGATCTACAACCAGCAACAAGAGGACAAAAATCACTAATTAAGATTGCAGTGTCTCTCCAGCTTGGTAAGCCTCTTTGGAGAGTAGGATCAAGGATTCTGAGAGCCAGGAGTCCTGGGTTCAATGGGAGTGGAGTAGGGGCTAGTGATTTAGAGAAGAGGGCCTGGAAACCAGGACTTCTGCATTCAATGGGAGGGGAAATGGTTCTAGTGGGCTAGAGAAGGGGATCTGAGAGCAGGGACTCCTGGGTTCAATGGGAGGGGATAAGGGCTAGTGGGTTAGAACAGGGGGCCAGGACTCCTGGGTTGAAGGGGAAATGTATACAGGTTACAAAAATATAAAAGAGATTTAAACATTTTTATATATATATATATATATATATATATATATATATATATATATATATATATATATATATATATATATATATATATATATAAACATAAAAGCAGTTAAAAAACTCTCTATGCCCCACCAATCAACCCTCTCCCTAACCCATTGACTCAACCCTATCCCAGCCCGCCAAACGCCTGGCCAAAAAATAAGGTCTTGCATCTCTTCCGAAAGGTGAGCAGGCTTGGCCTTAGGCAGATCTCCAAAAGGGAGAGATTTCCATAAGTATGGAGCAGCCACCGAAAACGCCTCTCTGCGTGCCCTCATTGTACAAATCTCACGGGCATTTGGTACACATAAAAGGATGCTCTCAGTCAACCTCAGAGGCCGTGACAAGAAGGGAAGAGGCAGTCTTTGATATACCTGGGGCCCAAGCCGTTTAGGGCTTCATAGGTCAACAGCAGCACCTTGAATTGTGCCTGGAAAGCTATTGGCAGCAAGTGGGCTCCTGGTGACCCAATCCCGACAGAAGGCGGGGAATTTAGAGTGCTTGCACATATTACCTGGGAGCGGGTGGGAACGTCCGTGAGGCCAATCACATCTCTATTGTCATGGGAATTAGCACACATAGAAATGCGATATTCCACTTTTCTCCCATGAAAACACTTGCGCAGGAGTGGGTCCCTGGATGTAGCTCTGACACTTGCGGGTGTTTTCACTTGTTCTCATGGGAGAAAAGCTGCGTTTCTACGTGTGCTGATTCCCATGACAATAGAGACGTGATTGCACTCACAGAAGTCCCCACCAGGTAACGTGTACAAGCCCCCTTAGTATTTTCCCTTTTTAAAAGATATACAAATAGAAGGTCTGTGAATATAAACTTGTATAGAAACATTCATTTAATGGGGAAAATAGTGAAGGATAAACAAAACCCAAAGGCTCCAGAAAGCTGGACCTGGAAAACATTATATGGTTGAAAAGAAAAAGTATATCTTTTACTTTTTTGAACTCCAATATAGAAGCTTTAAAGAAACGTATTCCTTATCAATGTATGTTCATTGAAAAGGAGGAATGACATTAAAAAAAACATACTATGTTAGAAAATAAACATTCTGAACAAAAATTGTGTATCATAAAAGGAGCGTTTGGAGAAAAAATACTCTAATCGATTTTCAAAAATGGCCACGCATGCACATGAACAGTTCCCTTTTCTAAAATGATGCCGACACTGCCAGCATCATTTTGGAAAAGGGCTGCACATGCACAAAATGGCCCTGCTATCCATTTTCATTTTGTACATGTGCGTTGCTGAAGCAGGGAGCTCTGGCAGCATGCCCTGGGAAGGAATCCTATGTTAGACCAACAGGCCTTCCACATCCATGACGGCTGCAACGTTGGTCCGTCCACCTGGCAGCAGAGCTAGCCAAGCAGCAGAGCCAGCCCCGCTGCTGGCAGCAGAGACAGTGGCTCCTCATTCTTCCTCAACCCCATCCTTTGAGGCCCAAACCGGTAAGTACATGACAACCGGCAAGGCCCTGTCAGGGTGGGAGGTAAAGATGGGCCTCAGGGGGTGGGGATGTTAGGGATGTGGATCCCCACCCCCACTCTGGGCCCCGTGGAATGGGGTGGGGGAGGCTGGACCCAGTTCCCCTTCCTATTGAAGTCAATGAGAAGATTTTTCATTGACTTCAATGGAAAAGATATAGAACTGAAAATCGGGAACCGTAACAGCTCGGTTTTCAGATGCTTTGGTTTTAAACCGAAACAGCAATTTTTGGACTGTTTCGGTTAAAACCGAAACCCCCACCCCTAATACTACATAAAAGGAATGAAAAGAATTAATTATAAAAATACAGAGAAATCTAATTCCTCATTAAAACCATAAGGTAGCTTCGTCTGTAACTTAAACATCCATAAGCATTATCTTTGAAGAAAAAAGTTTTCTAAAACATCCCTTTTGTGTAAGCATAGATCTCAACCCCAAAAGATAAAATCCATGGGTTAATGAATGACTTCTAAGAAATATTTTACTAGCGGAGCTGTAATTCTTTATATTGCTTCTATATTCTGTCATTTTCACTGAGGTCTAAGAGTTTTACCAATGTAATCTTTTGCAGGGACATTCAGTAACATAAATAACCCTCTTAATCCCACAAGTGGTAAAATCCCTCAGAAAGTATTTATTGTTGTCTAAAAGATTAATAAAATAATACTTTTTCTTGTTCTGTTTGCAAGAATGGCAATGACCACAAGGTTGCTGCCCCTTAGGAACAGAAGACTAAAAAATGGTAGATCTCTCTCTAATTCTAGTGTCACTATGCAACAAATTGTCATAAAGTTTCCTTGCCACCTTGAAAGCAAATATGGGTGAATATTGGCATGAAGGAACATCATTTAAAATGTACCTGTTTTTGAGAATGTTTCTAATCCTTTGCATAATGGGATTGTACGTTGTACTGCAAACTAATCTCTGGGTCCTATCTTTCTTGCTGAGGGGGAGAGAGGTCCTCACAAGCAGTGCCTAAACCAGTGTGGAAGCTCTTCAGCTGAGGCCTGAAAACTTGGGACAGAAATGACAGAGATGAGATGAGTTCTTACAATGCTCCATGTACTCATTACAGAATTGCAATAGATAAAGATTGCCCTTCACACATATATGCAAGCTTGTTTTTCACTTTCTGTAAGAGTTTGTTTTTACTAACCTTGAAGATGTTCTTCTCTAATTCTAGCAGGTCTGTGTTTAACACTGCTCCAAACTGGTTTTCTGACTGATAAGAAATGCCTCTTTGCCCGTAACCTGAAAAGTCTATAAAAAGTGATTTTCATTTTGACTAAGGAGGGACTCTAGTTCTATAGGGGAAGCCCTGTGGACCTAGGACCCTCCTGACAGCTGTTAGATAAGAAATAAAAGTTTATCTGATAGATTCCTTCCATACACAGAGTGTATCCTGATTTCTTTGACAACGGTCAATATGTTTTTAGGATTGCTTTGATGCTGGAAGGCAAACTTAATTCTCTGGATTTATGTCTATAATCAATAATTCTTCAACAATTCTTCCTTAATCTTAAAAATTGTCCCTTCTGTATGTTCTCGATCATGCATCTGGGATGGCAACTGTTAAAACCAAGAAAATTGTATCCTTGAAGTTTTCTATATCCCTGTGTAATTAATTGATTATATTCATGGTATAATATTTATTGTATGCTCTTATCCCGTTGATTCAACCAAGTATGAAATGCCTTCAAACTATCAATGTTGCCTTGCCATAATAAAAAACCATTGATATACTATAACCATCTGTGGCTGGGCAGAGCCTCAGTACCACTACAGCCCTTTTAAGACTGGGATTGGGCTTGAGGCCAAGCCTGCTCCTGCTGGTATATGAGTGGAAAGGACTGCAGAGAAGGGGGAGCTGCCTAGACTCAGCCGAGATTATTATTATTATTATTATTATTATTATTATCAAACATTTATATAGCGCCAGCAGTGTACCTGGCACTTTACAAAGTAATAAAATAGACACGGTCCCTGCCCCTAGGGCTTACAATCTGAGAGACAGGAGCTGGGGGA
>QEPC01003437.1:849102-864757 GCA_003113815.1 Sphenodon punctatus
CCTGATTGGGGGGGGGTTCGCCCTCCTGTAGCTCAACAGGTCCGGAGTCTGGGGGTGGTGCTGGATGCGGATCTCCGCCTGGAGCAGCAGGTAGAGGGGGGGGTGAAGGCTGCCTTCCGCCAGCTGTATCTGGTGTGGAGGTTGCGTCTGTACATCTCTGGCCCGGACCTGGCCTCCCTCATCCATGCCTTCGTCACCTCAAGGCTGGACTACTGCAACACGCTCTACATGGGGCTGCCCTTGTTCCTGGTTCGGAGGCTGCAGCAAGTGCAGAATGTGGCGGCCCGCCTCCTTTCGGGGATGGGTCGCCGGGACCACATAACACCTGTGCTCTGGGCTCTTCACTGGCTGCCAATAGCGTGCCGAGCCAGGTTCAAGGTGTTGGTGTTGATTTATAAGGCCCTTCACGGTCTCGGCCCCTCAAACCTCAGGGATCGTCTTGCCCTCCGTGCCCCAGAGCGGCTCCTTCGGTCTGCAAGGCATGCCTTCTTGGAGGTCCCCCGTGTTAAGCGGGGGGCCACAATGGAGAGGGCATTCTCGGTGGCCAGGCCGCGCCTTTGGAATTCTCTCCCTGAGGAAGCTCGCCTGGCCCGAAGCCTTTTCACATTTCGGTGAGTTTGTAAAACCTGGCTGTTCGCCCAGGCCTTTGGGGAGGGTGGGTTAATGGGTTTTTATCACCCTACCCTTCCTTATTATTTTTTTGTAAATTTCTGTCCTCCCTGTTCTATTGTAAGATTTTTATGATTGTTTTAATATTTTTAAAATTGTTTTAACTGAAATTTGTTAGCTGCCCCGAGTTGCTTGCAGGAGGGGCGGGATATAAATATATTAAATAAATAAATGTCTCCTCTTAGTCTTCTCAAGACTAAACATCCCCACCTCCTTCAACCTTTCCTCATTGGACTTGGTTTCCAGACACCTGACCATCTTTTTCGCCCTCCTCTCAATGCATTCCAATTTGCTGATGTCCTTCTTTAAGTGCAGTGCCCAGAACTGGACAGAGTACTCCAGATGAGGTCTGACCAGTGCAGAATAGAGTGGAACAATTACTTCTTGTGACTTAGAAACGATGTTTTTGTTAATGCAGCCTAAAATTGCATTAGCCTATTTCGCAGCTGCATCAAACTGCTGACTCATGTTCAGTTTGTGATCAACTACAATCCCCAGAGCCTTTTCACATGTATTACTGCCACGCCAGGTATCTCCTATTCTTTATTTGTACATCTTCTTACCTAAATGCAGAACTTTATATTTATCTCTGTGGAATTTCATTTTGTTAGTTTCAGCCCAATTTTCCAATGTAGCAGGATCATTTAATGTCATCTTCTAATGTGTTAGTTTTCCCTCCCAGTTTTGTGTCATCTGAAAATTTAATAAGAATTCCCTCTACTCCCTCATCCAAGTCACTGATGAGGAGCCATTGATAAGCACTCTGAGTACAGTTCTCTAACCAGCTGTAAATAGATCTAATGGTATTATCTAACCTGCGTTTTACCAGCTTGTCAAGAAGGATAGCATGGGGGACTTTGTCAAATGCTTTGCTGAAATCAAGATGTATTATATCCACCATGTTCCCACAATCCACTAAACTAGTAACTCGATCAAAAAATGAGATAAGATTAGTCTAGCATGACTTGTGCTTGACAAATCCATGCTGGCTTCCAGTAATCATTACATTGTTGTCTACACACTTACAGATTAACTGGTTTATAATCTGTTATAGTATTTTTCCAGGTATTGATGTCAGGCTGACTAGTCTATAGATCCCCGGATTATCCTTTTTTCCCTTTTTGAAGATAGGGAAAATATTTGCTCATCTCCAGTCTTCCAGCTTCCCACCCGCTTTCCAAGTGTTCTCAAAAATGATAGAGCATGGTTCTGAGAATACATCGAAAAGTTCCTTCAGTACCCTAGGATGTAATTTATCTGGCCCCGAAAACTTGAACTCATTTCAAATGGCTAGGTATTCTCTGATGAACTTTTTATCTGTCCTGAGCTGCAGTCCTTTAATGCTGCTACTTTCCAGGTTGAATACAGTTTCCTTTTGGGAGAAGACAGAGGCAAAATAGGAATTGAGTAGTTAGACCTTTTCTTAGACATAGCCATTCCTTTAATAGGCCAATAAACATCCCTCATTAAATTAAGAAAATTATTAAGGGCATTTTCTGCGAAACTAACAAAATGGGTAGGTGATTTCAAAGGTGGTGTTTCTACCTAGAATGGCTTCAATGATCGTTAAAGCATCATGCTGAGGGATATTCGTATAGAAAGATTTTGCATCTAGTGTGACCAAAAAATAGAAGGAAACATCACAATCACCTATTTTCTTGGTGAAGTCTGCTGTGCCCCTGACATGACTTTAATGATAAAACAAAAGGTTTCAAGAAGAAATCAATATACTTTGCTAGAGCTTCCACTATGAAGCTGGATCCCACACAACAGATCTAACAGGTGGAGGATTATGCCTTTGTGTACCTTAGGAAAAGTATATAATACTGGAGTCCTAGGACACATTTAAAAGAAAGTCATGTTCTGTTTCAGTAATGTATCCTAACAAAATGCCTTCTTCCACTGTTACAGAAATCTCTTCTATTCGATCTGTTTGAGGTCTTGCTGACACTCTATAAAATAAACAGGATCATTAGTGTGTTTTAAAGATTCCCTTTCATAATCTCTTGTATTCATGATATGTATGGCTCTGCCGTTGTTGACTGTTTTGATAATTATATGATTGTCCTCTACCAAACTTTTAATAATAATAATCTTTATTTTTATATAGCCCACCCCTCGGCCATAGCACTCTGAGCGCTCTATAAATAAAAGTTTAACACAACTTTTAATTCTCAGAACAACCATGTGAGGTAGGCCAGACAGAGTAATTTCAGACATGACAGATCTTTCGGCCTGCCACGCTGAACCCTGGCCCAGGATCCGTCTCAGATCCTGGTCCGTGATCAGACCAGCCATCCTTTAGATGTGCCAGCCCGCGTTCCCTCAGCAGCCTGCCTACGGGGAGACGGTAGGGCATAGCGGCCAATGAGGCCACTGTGCCCGTCCTGTGGTTGGGGCCTGATTCTGTTACGGGGCTGGCAAGCAGACGTGCATCACCGCCATCACCAGCCCTGTCCCGAATCGTGGTGAACCTAACAGTTCTGGAGATGAGGCCAGCCTCACCTCCAGAACCGTGGTTAGCTTTGAACGCCGCCAGACATTCACTGTGGTGAACATCTGGCAGGGCTCAAGTAGACGTTATGGTGCTCACAACCACCACCCTGAAACCACTGTGATTTAAGGTGGTTGACTGTGATCACATAACGTCTGAAATTACCCTGAGAGAATATTGTGACTGGCCCAAGGTCACCTAGTGAGTTTCTGGCTAAGGTGAGATTTGAACTGGGGTCCCGTCTACCTCCCCGTTCAAGTACTGCACACTTAGACATTACACCACACTGACGCTCACTCATCTTTCTTTCTTACTGTAATTATTTCTGATGTGAGCATTGTTTTTCTAAGCCTCTCTCTCTCTCTCTCTCTTAATACTGAAATTCTTGAAACCTGAATCATGGGTCTAATAGTACCTGGTGGAATAAATGTGAATTTCTTAGAAAAAAATATTACTATCAGATTAAACATTTTCCTTTAAAAGTTCTTACAATCTCAAAATTCGAATGAATTTATAAAGTTCAACAGAAAGATCATATCTCATCAGAAAGATCATATCTGGATGTAGGGACAAATTAAAAATCTTTATTTAGAACTTTTTGTGGCCACACTACCCACAAGAACAGTCAAAGGCGTGCTTTAGGATAAAGAGGCACAGGCCTCAACTTTATTACATTGTACACAGAACATAGTAGACAACCAACGGACATAAAAAACCTGTGGGTATAGCTGAGAGGAGCCAGGCCATATAAAGCAGGTAAGGGGGGTGAGCTAATTCTCGCCCCTGCCTAACCTGGGTGAATCGACCCTTCAAATTCACCCTCCCCTTGGGTCAGGGTGAGTTGAAGCCCCATACTAGCTGGACCGGGGCCCCTGCCCTTAAGACCCCCCCCCCCACTCCCCAAGTGGTGATGGGGTGCAGGTGCATCCCCATAGCTCTTAGGGAGCCTCACCACAGCATGGTTCCTACACTAACTGCCCAAATTGTGACAAAACAGAAGCAGAACAATTAAACATAGTATAGGTTAAAGTTATAACTGCTGTAGAGGCGGTGAAAAACCCAACAACTCCCTGAGCCATTTAAGTCAATGGGAAAATTCCTCCTCGGCCCTGAAAACAGCAACCAGCCATAGCCCACAGCAGTTGGAATAACACCTCAGTTAAATAGAACCACATAACAGCGTTAACGGTATAACATTGAGGGAAGGGCTGGGTGGGAAAAGTCCCTGTACGTGGCCCTGAAATTGGGGAGAGAGGAAGAGGCACCTAGTGTTCCAGGTATATACCTGGTTGGCTCTCCACCCACCAGGTGCCCTTCTCCATCCCCAATTGGGCCATGGGGCTGCACCTCCAGAGCATGGGAGGGGCAAAGGGGGCCTTCGCCCCTCCCCTGCCCAGTACCTTGTACTGGGCAGGCAGGCACAAACCTACCCACCCCTGCTGTGAGAGCATGGGGGGGGCGTTCTCTTAACTTTTTTCTTCAATTCCTGTTTGTATAGTTGATTATTCTTTGCCATATGGCTGTTAACAATTATTGTTTATTGTGGTCCATTTTTGTTATTAGTTAAGGCCACAATGCACTCTCCATTATAAAGCCTGAACATTCTATTGCATACAGTTGGCACCAGTTATCCTATTTTGTCTGAAATTTGGCAAGGAGTGTCGCTAGGGTGTGGGGTACCACCTATCCAAATTTCATGCAAGTCAGACAAGAGACCAAAAAAAAGTTATAGCAGTTGAATAGTGCAGACCAGAAAATATTTTTACTTCTGGATTTTAAGATGCTTTTTTCCTGCATCAGTACTTAATGCTGAAAGATTGTATTGGCATTTGGTTTTATCTAATGAAGGGGTGTTTCCTTAGAGAGTCTGGCCTTCTAATTTTTAAAAGTCATGCCGTGGTTTTGAAGGCCAAAAACCATTAAAGTGTATGGGAAAGCCCATAATGTCGCCCATGTGCAGTAAATAACCACCAGAAGGCAGCGTGTGCTAGAGGAAGAGAGATGATGGCCCCTCCCTGCTGGCAACTGTCTGCCCTCTGTGCACGTGTGGCAAAGTGGGGGAGGAGGAACCCATGATGTTCCATGAGCAGCTTTCTTACTTTGTTTGGGGCTGGCGGCTGTCTTGGTGGGGAAAGCTTCCCAAAGTCAAATATTGCCCAACGGCATGGGGGAGAGTGCAGACTCAGCTGCTCTCTTAGTCTTCTATTGGTTAAGATGAGTCCGCACCCAATAGAATGCTGAACAGCTGTACTGAGCCCACCTCTTCCCTTCAGCTCTCCCCTCTGGAAGTCTTTTCCAGATGGAAGGCGGGAGAGCAGGATGAAAGGGGAGGGGGTTTTTTTTTTGGTTTTTTTTAATAAAGAACATTTTATTTGTAAATTTACAAACGCAACACAGTCACATCACACAACAGCAGACAGAAATTATGCGTCCAATTTCTGGCATATAGCTGGATGCACAATACTACATCATATATATACGCATAATGTGCTGTACCAGCGCATATATATATAAAAAAATCAGTATTTAAGGGGGGGGGAGGAGAAAAAAATACACAGTAGCAACGTGTGTTTTATGAGATCATCATAAAAAAGGTAGTATCTACAGAAAATGTTATAGTCAAACAATGTGTTTAACCGAGCATTCATCGAAGTTACCATTATTTAAAAATCATGGACTGAAATCAGCAGGGCTTGTCTGTCTGTTTAGCCAGTTTGGGGTTTGTTTCTTTATGACTGAATTACTTGTGGACTGATGCTTTCATAGTGCTGTCTTACTACCCCTAGGGGTAACGTGTGGATTCCGTAACCCCTGGGATGGGCAACCCTGTTGGGGAGACTTTCAAGCCCCAAAAAGGGGAAGGCTTGCTTTTCTTCCTTGCTACATACAGGGGCAAGTGTCGCCAATATAAACCCCGAGAAGGGTAAGGCAGATATATTTATATTTAAAGTAGATTACCCCTAGGGGTTGAGTGTTGATCTGTGCAACTCTTGGGAAGGGTAAGGCTGATTGGGGAAGTGAGCTTATACCCGAGCGGTCCTCATTATAGACCAGGTTTACAAACCCTAGGATGAGGTATGCCCAGGAAAGCTTCCCTTTCCATCCAGGTGATAGTAGGTGTTAATCCACACTCACAGTTCATAGGTACCGATATATATTACTTTATGTCTTGTAAGCGTTATATGGTATTTTGTTATGTATTGCTTTTTTGCTTGCTTTTCTTTGTATTTATATTTATTACGACCTATGGTCAAACAATAAATTACTACTACTACTGCTAGTGCTGTCTTATGATCAGATATCAGTTAGACAAAGACCTCGGTGAAAGGGGCGGATCTTGAGCAGTCTATTGGCTAGCAGGAGTCTGAGCACCCAATAGAATGCAGAAAAGCTGTGCTGAGCCTGCCTCTTCCTCCCCCCTCCCATCTGGAAACAGAAGGGATTACTGTAATTGATTTGCATGTGTTTACTGATGTGATTACCTGAAAACAGATGCGAGGGGGGGAGCTGAAGGTGCTGCGGTGGTGCCCCCAGGGGCAGCCACTATTCAGTACATGGTGAGCCTTTGAAAGTCAGAAATTTTATGGCTATGCTGCTCAGCATTCTACCGTGCCAGCAGGAGGAATTCTCTGTATTGCGAAGCTTTTCTGTATTGCAAATACTCTCAAAAAAGGAGGAAATTCCAAAATAAAAACTTTTGTTTAAGGAAGGAGTTAAGGCCATTGCAAATTCAGTCCTGCTCCAAAAAGCATGGAAATTGAAAGTTAAGGCCACAGCCTTAACTTGCACGCCACAGAAGCAGCAAAGACAAAGTACGCTAGCAAGTCGTTCTCCCTTACAACTTGGGGTCCATACATCTACACTTAGCCTTGGTCTTTCATTCCCAATCCTTTTCCCTTTCCAGGTTGTCAGCAAAACTGAAGCTAGAAAACATGTCACCACACATAAGTGATTCCATTGACTAATAAGATGTTCTGGGTTGTATTCTGAATCACAAAGAATTGAGGCTGTAAACAGAAGAGCTCCATCCAAAGCACAGCAAAAGGAATTGTCTAGAAGTAGGGAGCTTATTAATTCAAAGGAATCAGAAAAAACAATAGTACAATTAAACAAATTAGATGCTTTTGTTTTGAACAAAATAAATCAGGGAGAGTTCTGGCTTGATTAGCAAAAAGTATACAAAAAAGATCCTTTATTGCAGAGTTGAAAAAGGCAGATGGTTCCACGATGGTCAAAACAGAGCAAATCCAGGAAGAGTTTCTGCGATATACTTGCTCCCTTAATGACAGAGACATATACTATTCTAAACAGAAGGCAAAAAGCCAGATTCTTTCCATGAAGCAAAAATTTCACTGATATTAAAACCAGATCACCCACCTGAACACTGAGAATTTTAAACCAACGTCACTCTTACATACAAACTAGCTGTGAAAAAAATAACTAAACACTGGAAATCGAGGGACACCCCATGCGAAACAGAATGGATCAATAGAATTTGGTTCCCACTTTCAATGGAGAAAATTATTGCAGACAATGACAGGTCAAATGACTTTGCAATATCATGGCTCCCATGTCTCAATGTGATTTAGGGTAAATCACTGCCACCACATAAAAGTGCATACCTATTTGACATGTATTATATTTAATAGATTGAATTTGTACAAGCTTAACACATTTTTACCTTTTAATAAGTGCATGTAGAGCACTACACAGTGAGTTTTACTGTCCCTTGGGATTGCTAGAACTTGAGGTAATACCACCAATATTTGTGTGACTACGTAAATTAGGGCAGAGTATTTCTCAGCATTTGTTAAACTAAGTTATTTGTCAATTAAAAGTTAAATAAAAAATACACCAGTTTAATCTTGCAAAGAGTTTAAAAATGCTTACTGTGACAGTATTGCCCCATTTAAATCAATAAGGTCCATAACTCTTCAATTAGAAAAAGGTTTACAGGAGCAAGAACGGGTTTTGGTCAAGGGTGGTGGTCTAGAATCAAACTCTGGCCCTTGTAAAGCTTGCCGTTCCTTTAGTTCAGACTCCCATGATCGCCAAAGTACCTTGCCCAGGCGAGCTCTGTAGCTCCCCCCTGGCTCCTCATGCTCTCTGCAGGACTCCAATGCTGCTACTCTATTGCTAGCTGCATGTCAGACTCTACAGGCACTCTCTCTCCAGGCATGCTGGCTACATTGTACCTTCTTGGCTTCCTGGGTAGCAGCTGGTTGAGATCCTGTTAGTTTCCCAACTGCTTCAGGGCTCTGATCAGCTTTGCTACTTCTGTTCTGCCAGCAGCTAACCAGTCTCCCTACTGATGCCTAAACCACCCCACAACCTCTCACACTTCCCAGGCTGTATCCCAGGACTCCTCGCTTTTACTTCCTCCATGAAGCTCAGTCAGCCTTGCAGCTTCTGGCTCTGCAACTCTCCCAGATGCATCCAGCTCACCTGCACTTTCTCTCAGAGCTTTCAGCCCTCTCCCCCTGCAGGTGTCTCTTTTAAGAGCCTCCTAGGCCCCCTTTCATTATGGTTCGTCTTTTAACCCTTTGAGGGCTAGTTTAACAGGGTTTCTCTTGATCACGCCCTACCTTGCAGCAGAGCGCTTGCTGGTGACCCTGCTACAGGTAGCTTATCCTAAGCTGAAATAAGCACATACATGCAGGGATTTGCAGCAGTGGGTTAAATGGAAGGGGTGGGAATGGGGGGTCCATAAGCGCTGCGTGGGACAGATGTGAGGTGTCCAAGCACAGAAAGAGTGTGGGGAGCAATTCACACAAGTGGCTCCCTGCATGGTTGCCCCATCCACAAAAGTGGTCACCTGGGCCTGAACGGGGCACTCCAGATTTTTCAGGAGTGCTCCATGCGGGGCCTGGGTGGCTGTTGCATGGATTCCGGGAGCATACCTCCCCATGCACCACCATCACACAAGCAGTTTGCCAGTTGCCACATGGATGGTGTGTGGCTGATGCCTAAAAAATTGCCTCCCATAGAAAAAAACACTTGTGGGGAGGAAATCTTTTCAGGATTTCCCCCAAGACATTTCCCTCAGTGGTAAAGAGAACACGTTTCTCACCTCAGAAGACAGAGGATACACAAAAGCCACAGGAGTGAATGTGGGGGGCTGCTTCCTCTGCAGCTGGCATGGATTAAGTGCCAGGATTCTGCTCCTGTGACTTGCCCAATAATTGAGTTTCACAGTAGACTGGTAGCTCCAAAAAAAATTCACATTTTGGCATATTCTCAAAAGTATGGTAATGGGTAGGGGTGGGACTCCAGGCAAGATATCAGTTTCTGTTTCTTTCGGTTTCAGTTCACCTATGTCTCAGATTTCCTATCAGTATTGGATCTATTGGTGTTGGTGCTTTTTCCATTTGAAGTCAATGGGAAATTATCCCATTAACTTCAGTGAGAAAGAGTACCCTCCAAGACACATGGGAACCCACCGAAAAAACCCTGAGTATTCCCACCCCACTCCTGGCCACGGAGGGTGAGGGTGGGGATCCATAACCCCTAATATCCCCACCCCCGCCCCCCGGGGCCTGGCTTTACCCATCCTCAACCCCTGGGGCTTGGCCGGTCCAGTCTGGAGGATGGGGGGTCACGGTCACCAGATGAGCCGCCAGCTTCGCTACCGGCAGCCGGGTCTCTTCTGCTGCGAATTGGTGTCAGGGGCTGACTCCGCTGCCAGGACGCTGGGCCTTCTCCACTGTGGGGTGGCAGATAAGGCCTGGCGGCCTGGCAGTGGAGCCAGCTCCTGCCACCAGCCAGCAGCAGAGGAAGCCCGGTCACCGGCAGTGGAGCCAGCTCCTCTGCCAGGCAGCTGGTCTTTTTCTTCTTCTTCTTACAAGTCCGGAGCTTGAAAACACCATTGGATTGGCAGTGGCGCAGCGCATATGCACAAAATGGACACCAAGGCCATTCTGCACGTGTGCAGCTCTAATCCAAAATGGTTCCGGCAGTGTCTGTGCCATCTTGGAAGAGAGCAGCTGTTCTGCACATGTGTGGGGAGCCATTCCATGCATGTGCAGAACAGCTGCCCTCTTCTAAAACTTGTAAGAAGAAAGATGAGAAGGTCTGGCTGCGCGGCAGAGGACCTGGCTCCGCTGCCAGTGGTCAGGCCTTCTCCACCTCCCCACAGCAGAGAAGTTCAGGTGGCCTGGCAGCAGAGCCGGCTCCTGACACCAGTCAGCAACAGAGAAGGCCCAGCTGGCAGCCATGACCCCCCACCCTCCAGACCAGCAACAGCAAGTAAAGTACAGGGGCCCCAGGGGTTGGGGAGTGGGTAAAGCCGGGCCCCGGAGAGTGGGGGCGTTAGGGGTAATGGATCCCTACCCTCTGAGGTGGGGTGTGGAGGTTTCCCTCTCTTACCATTTAAGTCAATGGGAGGATTTCCCATTGACTTCAATGGGAACAGAAGATCCGAGAATTGGGAACTGAGATGGGCCCAATTCTCAAATCTCTCGGTTTTAACCAAGAGAGATGCTTTCGGACTCTTCTGGTTAAAAGCGAAAGTCCCATCCCTTGTAATGGGCATACTGCTGCCTCTCCCCTTCCTCTAAGAACTTCATAGTCTATAGCCTAAAGAGACAGCAGAGCAAAGGTGGCTTATCCCTATGCAGAAAGACAAAGGGTGTTTTAAGGCAAGCACCTCCCACCTATTACCCGCTCATCATCCGCTATCACCCCATGCAGCCCTGCAACATGTATGATGGGTGGGTAATGGGTGGAGAAGCACTTGTCTAAAAACACCCAGAGATCTGCACACAAAACGTCAATTTCAAACATAGATCCTGGGGATAAATCAGACCCATTATAATCCATTACTTCTACAACTCTACATGATACTGTACACTGAAATACCAAGTTGGCAAGCAACTGTCTCTGCTTTGCTGTTAGAGTTAAGTGGCACTGTCTAGTCTCCATTAATACAATTTAAGACAGGCTCAAAGGCACCAGTTTAAATGCTATACGTGGGGTAAATTTTCTTTGCCATTGAACTCCTGAGAAAACCACATGTGGTCGTCCATACTTAAGAGAACTTAAAGGAAAATGCAGGAGTAGATTAATTCCTCACAATTGATTTTTTATACCATATTTAGATGTGGGGTGGTGAAAATGCCTTTTCTATCAATTACTTCATTCGCTGGAAGATTCTCATGTGTTTATTTTTTGGGGTTGGGGGGGAGGAGGAGAGATGTGAAATGTATAGTGGAAAGTTTAACAAATTGTGTAATTGTCTTGCTTTTGTATTTAGTTTCCATTTTATGCTTAGTGTTTTGTTATAAATCAAACCCCCTTTTTCTAGTCTTCTCCCTCCCCCCCCCCCTCCCTTTTAATGTCTGTCATACTTTTGGCTCTTTTGATCTGCCTTCCACAATTCTTCTACTCTAGATCTAAAGTAGTACGGTTTTCAAGAATTTATCCTGAAATCATGTGTGAGGTTATGAAGGCAGTGGATTAGTTGGACATAGGCCAGATCCTGGCCCAGAAAGAGAAGGGGCACTCCTATTATTAAAGTCAATAAGAGCAGATCAACTGCCTTCAGTGGATGGAGAATTGTGCTTTGGCTGCTCTTTTCCTTTCCCTCTAGGTGTGCGCCTCTTCTTCACCCTTGGGGGTTCAAGTTTCAGTTGGTTGGTGCTGTCCCTGGTTAGAGGGGTAGGTGCAATGCAACAGCGACCGGTGGGTTTGTTAATAGTGAGCTTCCTTTGCTGCTATTGACACTTGGGAACCAGGCTGAAGCTGGCAGCAGGCAGAGACGAAGAGGCTGCACCTGCCACCAAGGGGCGCTCTCCCCTCCCTCCTTTCCTCAGGGAAGCAGGATGTACTAGCTGTGCGTCCCTATGGTTCGATGAAGGGGGCGCTCTTTCCCGCTCTCTATGGTAGCTGGGCGGACCAGCTGTCAGAGTGGCGCGCCGGAAGGAAGAAGCAGTTTGGGTCTGGCCGCTCTATGAGCGGGGTTGGGGGCAGGGCGAGGTAGCGGCGATGGGGGTGCCCAAGTTTTACCGGTGGATTTCGGAGCGGTATCCCTGTCTCAGCCAGGTGCTGAAGGAACATCAGGTGAGGAGGAGGGGTCGGTCCTTTACCTTGAAGGCTCGGTGCCTGTCCGGGCGCCGGCGAGCCGAGCCGAGCCGCCTGCTACAGCCGGGCTGTCACCAGCGCCCCTCTCCCGGGAGCTCCGCAGACAAGCTGGCCTGGGGGAAGCAGTAGCGTGGCCAGATATGCACATTTTAGAGGACACTTATGACAAATACAGGTTGCAGGACTGTACTGGCTCCAGTGCAGCCCTGCAACCTGTATTTCTCAAGTGTCCTCTAAAATTTGCATATCTGGCCACTTTAGGAAGCAGCGACTTGGCCCCATCGAGGACAACTGTCCCAGGAAGGTTGGGGGCAAGGAAGTGTCGGACCTCAGGTTTAGTGGCTGGGGACTTACCCAGGAAAGTGGGTAAGTCCCCCGCCTTAGGAAAGGCGGGGGTAGGTTGCTAGGGGACTGCACTCTCTGCTCCCGGCATCAGGCACAGCATTTCCTTCTTCCGGATGGGAAGCCTTATGTAGCTTCTCAGCAGGAGGAAGTGTCATTTCACTTCTGATATTTGGTGTCAGCTGGCCTCTAATCATCTGTTGTTTCCCTCTGGGGGTATAGCTAGCTCTAGACAGGCAGCTGACAGCTCTAGTTGGCACCACTGTTTTTTTTTCTTTTTAAAGCATAGTAAAGTTACTAGCAAAACACCAGTTACATCAGCTTGCCCCTTAACTAAACTTTGAAGAACAGCATACAATCAAAACAAAACAAAATCAGCATAGCTTGCTTGTTACGTTACGAGCTTGCTTGACGTGATTTTGCAGGGGTGCTTCATTTTAGGGTAGTCAGGCACCCATTTACAGTAATTTATTTAGAGGGCCACTTTAAAACCAAATACTTTAATCCTAGCCAAGTTACGCTAGGAAGGGTGGAAATTTAAAATTATACTCAAGCTTGTTATATATTCTCCCCCCCCCCAAACTGTATTTATTTTAAATCGGTAATATGTAAATGGATACACTTTGGAAATTAAAGCAGTGTGGTGATCTCATTAGTTACAGTCTTTGTTTTTTTATAGCTCGGTGTAAGTTTTGACTCCAAACGTAGGGTGTTAAGAAGTGAAATGATAGTTCACTGGAGTCCGAGTTCGACCCATGCAACCCCCACTCACATGTTTAGCGTGTTCAGTCTAATCAACGGGAAGCCCCCTATGTGTATTTGACGTGCTTGTGGCACCAGTGAGAGCACAGAGAGGGGCAGGAAGCAGTTGCTCCTCTGACGTTCTAGGCAGGGGCGGATTGGCAAGTCTCTGTACCAGGAGATTTCCCAATGGGCTTATGTTCCCAGTGATGTCATGAGGCCAGCCGAGCTGGTTTTTTTGTGCTTTTTTTTATCCAGTTAGGGGCTGGGGCCAGGCCAGTTCACCACCTGACTCGTCTCTCCAGTGGCTGGCCCCTCCCCTCAGTTCTCCTCTCACAGGAACTGTGCATGCGCAAGTTCCTTTGTCAGTGGGAAGAGTGTGAGCAGCATGGCTGGGCCCCATGGCAAGGAGAGTGAGCGGAGCAGAGCTGACTCCCCCGGCCCACCACCAGCAGCAAGGCAGCAGAGGAGCGGAGGCAGGCCCTGCTGAGGGCCCAGTAGGCCTTGCCTTACTACTGCAGCCAGGGTGAGCGGGACGAGCAAGTGAGGTGGCCGGCTGCTGCCCGCCAGCCTACCTTGGGCCTTTTTTCCATGGTGGGTGGCCCCCGTATCGGGGCTGCTTGCTGTTGCTGGGGGGTGAAGGTCTCCTGGGGGGGATGGCCTACTGCAGGGTTTCTTGCGGGGGGGGCAAGGCCTCCTCAGACAGCAGCTAAGCGCTGCTGTAAAAAAAAATCAATCGCCTCCCTGCTCCCAGCAGCCCGCCCTCAGAAGTAGCCTGGGTGGGTGGCGGAGGGGGAGGAATCTTCACCGCCCACCTGTCAGTGTGCCCTCTGCCCTAAGCCCCCTTACCCTGCTGCAGCACTGGTCACCTGTTCCGAGACTCCTAACTTCCTGAATCAGAAGGTTGCTACCTTGTGTAAAGAGCTGTTACAAATCAATGTGACATTGGAGGATGTTCTAGGGCAAATTGACAAGCTAAATACTAACAAGTCACCAGGGCCAGATGGCATTCACCCCAGAGTTCTGAAGGAACTCAGATATGAAAGTGCAGACCTACTGTTAGTAATTTGTAACCTGTCACTAAAATCTGCCACTGTACTTGAGGACTGGAGGGTGGCAAATGTAACCCCGATATTTAAAAAAGGATCCAGAGGCGATCCTGGAAACTACAGACCAGTAAGCTCGACGTGTGCGCTGGGCAAAATGGTGGAAAGCATCATTAAGGACAGAATTACAGGGCATGTTGACAAACATGGCTTAATGAGGAAGAGTCAACACAGATTCACTAAAGGTACGTCATGCCTCATTAACCTGTTGGAATTCTTTGAGGGTGTAAATAAGCATGTGGATAAGGGAGACCCAGTAGATATAGTGTACCTGGATTTCCAGAAAGCATTTGATAAGGTCCCTCATGAGAGACTCTTGAGAAAATTAAAAAGTCATGGGATACGAGAGTGGCCTACTATGGATCAGAAACTGGTTAAAAGATAGAAAGCAAAGGGTAGGACTAAAAGGTCAGTTTTCACAATGGAGAGATGTAAAAAGTGGTGTGCCTCAGGGATCTGTATTGGGGCCGGTACTGTTTAATGCATTCATTAATGATTTGGAAAAGGGTGTTAAGAGTGAAGTGATCAAATTTGCAGACGACACCAAGTTATTCAAGGTAGTTAAAACACAAACAGACTGTGAGGAACTGGAAAAGGCTCTTATGACACTGGGTGCCTGGGCATCTAAATGGCAAACGAGATTTAATGTGGACAAGTGCAAAGTGATGCACTTAGGGAAAAGTAATCCAAACTATGCGTACACAATGCTGGGTACTAAGCTAGGAGGTACCACTCAGGAAAAGGATCTGGGAGTGGTTGTGGACAATACAATGAAATCCACAGCGCAGTGTGCAGCAGCAGTCAAAAAAGCAAACAGAATGTTAGGAATTATTCGGAAGGGGACAGAGAATAAAACTGAAGAGGTCATAATGCCTCTATACAAATCAATGGTGCGACCGCACCTCGAATACTGTGTGGAGTTCTGGTCACCCCATCTCAAAAAAGACATAGCTGAACTAGAAAAGGTACAGAGAAGGGCAACAAAAATGATCAATGGCAGGGAAGGGCCCCTGTATGAGGAGCGGCTTGGTAGGTTGAGGCTGTTCAGTGTAGAGAAGAGATGACTGAGGAGATATGATAGAGGTCTATAAAATCATGAGTGGGGTGGAACTAATAAACAAGGAGCAGTTATTTACCCTCTCAGCTAGTACTAGAACTAGGGGACACTCCATGAAACTCATGGGTGGCAAGTTTAAAACAAATAAAAGAAAATATTTTTTCACTC
>QEPC01003437.1:866544-886577 GCA_003113815.1 Sphenodon punctatus
ATGTCTGTGGTGTGTGTGTGTGTGTGTGTGTGTGTGTGTGTGTGTGTGAGAGAGAGAGAGGTGTATGTTTGTGAGAGGGTTGTGTGAGAGTGTCTATGTGTGAGGGAGATGTGAATGTCTGTGTGTGTCTGTATGTGTGAGGTGTGTGTGTGTCCATGATCCTTTGAGGGGGAAGGGGCTGGGACATCTGGAAACAGCTGAAGGGGTTGGGGGGCCAATGATCTTGGGGCAGGGAAGAATCTGGAGGCATGATCTTGGGTGAGAGGAGGTTGAAGGAAGGAACTGGGGGCTATAAAATGCTGCAACTGTGTCTATTTACTTTTGTTTGGACTGTGCAGACTTGGTGATGAAAGACTGAGCTAGAAGGAGTGGTTTTGGAGGCTTGGGATTTATCACAAATACTGCATAATTGGTTATGGTTTGAGGGTGTCTTTGATTGGAGTTTAATAAACCCTTGCCTTGAGGGCAAGGTAGCCTGTATTCACTGTGCGTGTGTCTATTCATTGCATATTCTGTGGCAATGTCAACATTCAAACTGGCCCCTCTGACCTCGCCTACAAGATGGGCCACTTTCAGAATATTTTCCAGGGCCGTTTTAAGTTCCCAATCCGCCCTGGCTCTAGGATTTCTGCCTGTGACTCGATGGTGCTGGCGGACCTGTACACACGCAGGCGCTGCACACAACCTAATTGACAGGATGTGGGCACACATTAGCCTGGCGGGCTCCACATTCTCTGAGACGCCTCTGTGAGTGGGGGCTGCAGGTCTGGTGGGTGGAGGCCATGTGGCCGGTGGGGGAAAACACCTAATAAATGGACAAGTGGACATCAACTTGATGTGGGCTAATGTGGCATAACATCTCATTTGTTAATACCTGTTCTTTTATACAAATTATAAGTTTTAATTTCTTTAATATTTTACTAGACTTTTTAACATAACCTAATTATTGTACCTAAGAATTATTGTACTTATGAATATCTACTTTTTTGTACAAACAGTTAGAAAACTATTTCCGGTTAAATGAAATAGCAGAAGTAATGAGTATATGAGCAGAAGTATATGAGCTCATTTTTCCAACCAATTTCCATAACACATTAACCTCTGTGCCTACTTGGAAATGAATTGAGACAAGGTAGTTCAGATAATGGCCCTTATTACATGGGCCATGGTAGGGTGTGGGTGTGCCCTGGTCTGTGGGTGGGGGGAAGGCTCAGACAGGGCGCACACCTTCCCCACGTATCACCATGCATGGAGAAACCTCCATTTTTTCCGGTACCTCTGTGCGTGGGAGTGCACACACCCACCCCTGTGGGATTTACACGGGTGGCACCCTCACTAGAACACCCAGTGTTCTAGCATGGGTGCCGCCCATGTAAAAAGGGCCATAATCTTTTATTGGACCAACTTCTGTGGGTGAGAGTATGCAAGCTTTACAGCTATACAGGGGAATGAGCCTGTTCATGTAAGGAGAAACAGTGCAGATTTTCTCCCTCCTCTCAATATAAGAAACTTCTCCATAATGTACTCATACCCCAAAAGATACAAATAATCTGAGTTGGCACTCCAAAAAAACGTTGGTTTTGCTCCTTTCATCCCCACAGCATGAGTTAGAATAGGATTTTACTATTCTGTTTCCTGGTAATAAATCAGTAATCCTGTGTGCCCTTTCCCCCCCTTCACCCTTTTTAAAAATCACGTTGTCTGACTACTAACTCTACAGGTTGTCCTGCCTGACTGCAATTGGGGACTGGATGTGGGTGAGCTGACTGAAGCTAAATCCAGTCAAGACTGAGGGGCTGATGGTTGGCCGGCCCTGTGTGGGGAATTGGGACTCCCATCACTGATGGGGTCCTGCTTCCTCTCACTACTCAAGTATGTACCTTCAGGTGCTCCTGGATTCTCAGATGCACCTGGAAGATCAGGTTGTGGCCAGGGTGCCTTTCACCAACTCAAATCTGGTGAAAAGGCTGCATCCCTTTCTTTCTAATGGGGATTTGGCCACCGTCATTCATGTCTTCATTACCCTGAGACTGGACTACTGTAATGTGCTCTACGTGGGACTGCCCTTGAAGACTGTTCAGGGACTGCAGCTAGTACGGTATGCGGCAGCCCGCCTCTTGATGGGGATGGCTTTCTGGGAGCACATTACACATGCTGGGAGCTTAAGAGTCTGCACTGGTTGACTATAGCATTCTGGGCACAATTCAAGGTGCTGGTTTTGAACTTTAAAACCCTAAACGGCTTGGGCCCTACATATCTGACCGCCTTTCTCCTTACGTTCCTTCATTGCCCTTAAGATCTGCTGAGGGTTCCATCGCTGGCCCAGTTTCATACGTCTCGGGCCCACAGAGCGGCATCCTCAGTGGCTGCCCCACAGCTTTGGATCTCCCTTCCCTTGAAGGCTCACCTGAGCCCTAGTTTGAAGGTCTTCCGGAGGCAGTGTACAACCATTTTATTTGGTCAGGCATTCAATGGGCAGGGATAGATTTTTGTGCGGTTTTAATTATTTATTTTACATTTATATTTTATTTGTGGGTTGTAAGCCACCCTGAGCCTTCGTGGATAGGGAGGGATATAAATCTAAATACATAAATTTGTGCTCCAAGGAATTTATAACAGAGAATTGCAAGCAAGCAAAAGCCTTGTATCCCACACAGAGAGTGATTTTCTTCACATACTGGCATAAATTGGGAATAACTCCACTGAATTAATGGAATTACACAGCTTAAGCAGAGAGAAAAGAATCGGTTCTAACACTGAGGCTGCGGAAGCCATCTTAAGGGCTTCCGGTAGGAGTTAGTACTTAGAATCAAGGGAAGTCTTAGTTTTAGTTTTAGGTTTTTTTAAAATCATAAGTGCATAGTCAGTTTTTATTTATCTATCTATTTATTTTACACTTTTACCCGCTCATTCTCTCAAGGCTCATAGTGGGTTGCAGCACATTTATAACAATGCACAGATAAATCAAAATATTAAAATAACCAAATAAAACAAGTAAAATCCTCAGCCCACAACTCCCCCCCCCCCCCTTTCTGCCACCTGGCCAAACAAGGTCTTTCTTTGCCTCCCAAAAATGAGCAAGATCAGACTCGGGTGAACCTCCAAGGAAAGGGAGTTCCATAATTGTGGGGCAACCACTGAGAATGCCTCTGCATGCTTTTGTTTGTTTGTTTATATTACAATTTCTATGCCGCCCCCTCCTGCCTCAGGGCAGCTAACAACATTTTAAAAACATATTAAAATACATAACAAATAAAAATAAAGTTAAAACGACCTAAAATCCCATACCCACCCACCCCATCTCCCTCGGTAAAGGCCCGGCGGAACAGCCAAGTCTTACACTGTCTGCAGAAAGAGGGGAGGTCGGTGGTCAAGTGGACCTCCAACAGGAGGGAGTTCCACAGCCACGGTGCAGCTACAGAGAACGCCCTCCCCATGGTGGAGACCCGGGGGACCTTGAGGAGGGCGCCCCTGGCCGACCGCAGGGGCCGATCCAGGCGGTCCTGCAGGTAGGTGGGGCCCAAGCTGTTTAGAGCTTTAAAGGTCAACACCAACACCTTGAATTGGGCCTGGAAAACTATCGGCAGCCAGTTCAGAGAGCGGAGCACTGGTATAATGCGCTCACATCGGCCCGTCCCAGTCAAGAGAAGGGCCACCTCATTGTGTACTAGCTGCAGTCTCTGAATCAGCACCAAGGGTAGCCTCACGTAGAGTGCGTTACAGTAGTCCAGTCTCGAGGTAATAAAAGCATGGATGATTGTGGTCAGATCGGAGTCATGTCTATAATAATAATAATGATAATAATACGGCCTAAGCCGATGTACCAGTTGTAACTGGCAGAATGCCCCTTTTGCCACACCCACCACCTGGACATCCTGGTGGAGCTGTGGGTCCAGGAGCACCCCCAGACTCTGGACCTGAGATAACAGGGGAGGACAAACCCCATCAATGATGGGGGGCCATCACTCCCCCGACTTACCCTGCAAACATCACCTTCATCTTCTCAGGGTTTAATTTCAGGCGACTCACCCTTATCCAATCCCCGATAGCTGACAAACACCGGGTAAGCGCTGAGACTGCCAGACCTGGGTCAGATGAAAATGAGAGATACAGCTGGATGTCATCAGCATGAACTTGAGGGATAGATGGTGCTTCCAAGAGGGCACTCCCGACTAACCTCAGTGGCTGCATGGGACATGATATGAGAGGCGGTCTTTCAGATATTTGAGGCCTAGGCCATTCAGGGCTTTATATGTCAAAACCAGCACCTTGAATTGTTCCCGGAAACCTATTGGCAGCCAGTGCAGATTTTGGAGCAATGTGTAATGTGCTCCCAGCAACCCACACCCAACAGAAGGTGAACTGCGTTCTGCACCACCTATAGCTTCTGAACGGTCATCAAACGCAGCCCCACATAGAGCGCATTACAGTAGTCTAGCCTTGAGGTTAGGAAGGCATGGCTGATGGTGACCAGATCTGAATCTGATTTTTAAAAAAAGGTTGCAGCCTTCTCGCCAGATGGAGTTGGTGAAAAGGGCTCCTGGCCACCACCACAACCTGAAAGTCCAGGGGCAACAATGGATCACGAATACCCCAAGACTGCAAACCTGTGTGACCAAAGGAGGCTGGACTCTGTCAATGACAGGTGTCCCAACGTCTCCCAAGTGACAAGGTTGGTCAACCGTCATCACCTCAGTCTTGTCTAAATTTAGCTTCAGTTGGCTCTCCCACATCCAGACCCCCATGGCAGCCAGGCACTGGGTAAGCACCGAGACTGCAGAACCTGGTTCACATGAAAAGGAGAGCTAGAGTTGGGTGTCATCAGCATACTGATGGCCCCTCACTCCAGACCTCCAAATGCTCTTGCCCAGCAGCCCCAGATAAGCATTGAACAGGATGAGACAAAACGGAACCCTGCAGGATCCCACAGGGGAGCTCCTGATGGGACGATGAGCTACTGCCCATCACCACCCTTTAGGACCTCCTGACAGGAATGAACAGAACTGCTCCAAAGCAGTCCTGCAAACCCCTGCTGGGTCACGCAACCGTGTCAACAATACCTCATGATCAGCTGTATCAAAGGTTGCCAAACAATCTATGATTACTCCTGTCAGTTTCCAAGCATAGATAATCAACCAAGTCCACAAACACAGTCTCAGCCCCATGCCCAGTATGAAATCCTCACTGACACAGGTCCAGGAATCTGATAGCGTACAGAAGTGCCTGAAGCTGTACAGTGACTGCCCATTCAGTAACCTTTTCTAAAAAGGGAAGTTTAGATACAGACCGATAGCTGGCAGGGAAGCCAATCCCAAGAGATGGTTTCTTGAACAGCGGCCAGACGACCACAGTTTTAGAGCTGGAAACAAATTTTAGTGAATGTAACATGTTAGTAGTACAAGAGTCTGTATGTGGAAGAGAGACATACTTTACACTAGTTCTGTGATTTTTTTTTCAGAGGATATAAAAGGGAATAAAAGATTAATGTCACCATACATCACATCATTCTAATATATTGTCACTTGGGAGTATTTCATAAAACTGCTGAGGTTTGAAACTGAAGTCTGCTACTTCTAAGACTGTTTTTAAACGGACCGCAGTGGGTGGTGGAATGGGTGTGTGACCGCGATGGGTGGAGGTGGGGGCGTGCCCATTCTATGCCCTCTCATCCAGTCATTTGGATGAAGGGGGAGCGATCTCCTCACCGGCCATTAGGAGGCAGCAAAGCACTTTCGACAGTTGAAAGTCTGCCTCCGGACCGACAGGACGTAGCAGCAGGGTGCTCCGCACCCAGAGCACTTCTTTCGATTTCGACCTAGACCAAGCCAGAATTTACTTCGGGCGCCTCCGCACCGGGGATTCCTGGGACGCATCCTCCCCTCCCGGGCAGGAGGAGGTAATCTTGCCGGAGTCGGCTTTCAAGCACGGACTGGGTTTTGCCGGTAGGGTGATCCTCTTACCGAGATGCACCCCTGGCCGGATCAGCCCCCGCCCCTATGGCTGAAGCCGCCAAAGCCCGCCAGGCCGCTGCCACATGAACCACGGCCAGAACTGAAATTGCAGCAGCAGCAAGGGAAACCAAAACTGAGGTTCCCGCCCCCCCAGCACCTAGGCCTGCGGCGCAAGATGCCCAGCAGGAGTATGGATCCCCGATGGAGCAGGAGGAGGAAGACAAGGAGGTGGCATCAGCCGCTTCCTCTCAAGTAAGGGGGGACAACAATGATTTCCAGCAGACTCAGCTGCAGGCCCTTAGGGCCCTTGTGCACATGCCCTCATCTCTGCTCGCCTATGCTCTGCTCTGCTCACGCACATTGAGAGCAACCAGCTCAGGCACAGGCGCTCCTGCAAACAAACCCCCGCCCCAAGAGCCCCCCCCCAGGGACTCCTTCAAGGGCACCTCCAAGACAGCGGGAAAGGGAAGCATAGATGCCCCCATAAACACAGCGCCTCCCTCGGAGACCTCTTGGGGTCATCCTCTGGGGAGGAGGAAGAGATGGGACCCGCTAATCCTGAGGAGGGGGAGATTTTCAATGATGACTCTGAGTCAGACCCCACCCCCACCCCCTAAGAAGGCACGCACTAACAAAAATAAGGCCCACCACCACCACGTGCCCTCGGAGGAGGAGGAGTCAGAGGCTGCCTCCTCAACAACCTCACATCCCTCATGGGGCGAGGGATCCCAGCACTGGGAGGACGTTCTCTCTAAGGGCCCAAAGGATCTGGGCAGGGAGTTGCCTCACGACCAGGGCCCTAAGCTCATCAGAAGGGCACAAAGAGTTCTGAAAGTTACCCCCAGAACCCCCAAAAAGAGAGATTCAGACTTGTCCTCTGAGAATGATGAGGACTCAGACAGGGACTATATCCCCAAGCTGAGTCACAGCTCAGCCGGGGCCTCTTTGGACAAGGCCTTTGAAAAAATCATAAGGCTCAATGGAAACACCCCATTAAATCTTGTAAGTTATCCAGGCCCCAACAGACCCTTTACGCATTCAACAGGCACAGCAGCCCTGTCGTTGCACTCCCTCAGGTGGATGCTGCGGCGGCAGCCCTCGCACGCCAATCTGTCTTCCCCACCGAAGGGGACATCCTGCCAAAAGACCACACCTAGTCTTCACCTATAAAGCTCTTTACAACCTTTCTCCCCCCTACTTCTCTGCACTTATTGCCCTCCATACTCCAGCCCGTGCACTTCGCTCCTCCTCTGTCCCTTCTCTCACCCTTCCACGCCTTCCCTGCTCCCCTAATCGCCTTCGTTCCTTCTCACTTGCTGCCCCCCATGCCTGGAACTCCCTCCCTGTCCACATCTGCCTTGCCCCCTCCCTTCATACTGCCCAATCTCTGCTTAAAACTCACCTCCTTCGCTCTGCTCTGTCTGACTCTTTAGCCTGCTGAGCCACTGTTTCCTATACCTACGGTCTGTTTACCCTAATCCTTGCCACATGGACCTGCCTGCTGTCATTCTCATCGTAACCAAGCCAAGTACGTGCACTTGAGACCTCGCATCTTCATGAATGGTAGACCCCTTGTCTCTCCCTCTGTTCCCCTTCCTTTGTCTCTCCCCCAGCTCCTGTCTCTCAGATTGTAAGCCCTAGGGGCAGGGACCGTGTATTTTATTACTTTGTAAAGTGCCAGGTACACTGCTGGCGCTATATAAATGTTTGTTAATAATAATAACAACAACACACAGATAAGGGCCTGGAAGTAGGCCTTAAAAAGAGCTATGAGACCCTGGCAAACGTTCTCCGTATGGCCACCACCACCTCTTATGCGGCAAGGGCAGTTATGAAATGGTTCAGGATGGACAAGGACTCTGACCTGTCCCTGGCACAATCACGAAAGCTCGCCACCAATGTCACTCTGGCTCAGGCTTTCCTCATGGACTCCTCTATGGATATTCTCACGTGGGCAGCTAAGGGGATGGCGGCGAATGTCGCAGCCAGGCGCAGGCTGTGGCTCCGCTCCTGGCAGGCAGACCCACATACCAAGAACCTCTTGGTGAACAGCACCTTTAAGGGAGGTAAGCTGTTCGGACCGGCACTGGACAAGGCCCTTGCTGAGGCCTCAGACAAGGACAGAAAGCATACCTTGAATCAGATACAAACCTTTAAGAATTTTTTTCGCCCCTTCAGCAGATCTCAGCAGGGTCCCAGACGCGCACAGTATTCCACGCAAACCTCCTGGAATTCCTCCAATCGCAACAGGAGCCAGAGAAGCAGAGGAGCCAAAACTAATCGGCCTCCAACACAACACCAGTACACCCATCGCTCCGGTTCCCCCCAGCGCAAGCAGGAATCCTAACTACTCCGATTCTTTCTGCCTCGCCTCGCCCAAACTCGGCACTCGTCTCCTCCACTTCACTCCAAGGTGGGTAGAGGCAACTACAGACGCCTGGGTCATACAAACAGTGACGAGGGGCTACTTGATGGAGCTAAAATACACTCCACGAGACTTCTTTCGGGTATCCCCTCGCTAATGCAGCCCCGCCAAACACGTGGCAAAGCTCTCAGAAATCACCAGATTCCACCACATGGCCATAGAGAGAGTGCCTTGGCACGAGCAGGGATCAGGACTGTACTCCATCCTCTTCTTGGTCCAGAAGAGATCCGGGGACTGGAGGGGGGTCCTTGACTTGAAGCGCCTCAACAGTGCCATCCGCAAGCAGCGCTTCAAGATGGAGACCCTCTCCTCCATATCCCTCGCCATCGCCATGGACGACTGGATGGCCTCCCTGGACCTCAAGTATGCCTATCTTCATTTCCCCATACTGCCTGCACACAGGAGGTGGCTCTGTTTTTGCTACAATGGTCAACACTGGCAGTACCGGGCCCTCCCCTTCGGATTAGGGTCAGCACCGTGCACGTTCACCAAGATCCTCGTGCCCCTCATCGCGAACCTCAGATTGGAGGGGATAGCTGTCTACCCCTATCTAGGCGACCTCCTCGTCAAGGCACCGTCACCTCAGATCACCCAGTCCCACCTATCTCGCACCATGACATACCTGGAGAAGCACGGCTTCTTAATAAACGTAGACAAAAGTAATCTCACCCCGACGCAACGCCCGGAGCACCTAGGGGTGATTTCCGACGCTCTCCAGGACAGGGTATTCATCCCTACTCAATGACAGCTCAAGCTGCGAGACCTAATCAGGAAGGTTCGAGCACGTCCACAAGTACCACTTCTCACCCTGGCGTCACTCTTGGGGTTGATGGTATCCTGCATTCAACATCTTCACTGGGACCGCTTCCACTCACGCACCTTTTAGACCCTGGCAATCTGCCATTTTCGACAGCTTGCCAATCTCCATCCCGCTCAACCACACCACCCTGCAGTCACTTCCATGGTGGGAACATCCACACCGATTCACCCGAGGAGTCCCTCCAACGGATCCCGAGAGGATGATTCTAACCACAGACGCCAGCTTATCCGGGTGGGGAGCCCACCTGTCCACCCACACGGCACAAGGATCTTGGACAGCTCGCAACAAAGTCACAGCATCAACTGGTTGGAGCTCAGGGCAATCCGTCTCGCCCTGGTCCACTTCACCCCGCAACTACGAGCATGACACTTATTGACCTTTATGGACAACACTTCGGCCCAGGCCTACATCAACAACCAGGGAGGCTTGAGATCTCCATCCCTCCACAGAGAAGCCAGGTGTCTCCTCGCGTGGACGGAAACCAATCTACTATTCCTCAGAGCGCAACACATCAGGGGACAGGAGAATGTGGAGATGGACTGGCTGAGTAGGCAGGAGATCGACCCGGGGGAATGGGCCCTCTGCACTCAGGCGTTCAACCTCATAGTCGCCAGCTTCGGACAGCCGGTACTCGACCTGTTTGCCTCCGCCAGCAACAGCAAGACACAGAGGTTCTTCGGCAGAGGCCCTCATCCCAAGGCAGAGACACATGATGCCCTCAGCCATCCCTGGCCTCGGGGCCTGCTATACACGTTCCCGCCATTCTCTCTCCTGGGGCGCATCATCAGCAGAGCCAAAAACCTGCAAGCCCGGGTCAACTTGGTGGCACCATTCTGGCCCCGCAAGCCGTGGTTTCCTGACCTCATCAGTCTTTCACATGGGAACCTGATAGATCTCCCAGTCACTCCAGACTTGCTCTCGCAGGGCCCTCTGTGGTACAAACAGCCCAGCTTCCTGAAGCCGACAGCTTGGCTGTTGAGTCCTCTGCGCTCCTAGGCCTGGGATATTCGGCTCCGGTGGTCCAGACGCTGCTAGCTTCTAGACACAAGTCCACCAGATGAATCTACCAGTCCACATGGACATTCTTCGTCACGTGGTGCCATTCTCACTACGTTCCTCCTCGTGCCCCCTCAATCTCTCAAATTTTGCAATTCTTACAGGAGGGGCTAGAGAAAGGGCTTCGCCCCAATACCCTATCCAGACAGTTGTCCGCTTTGGACAGCACACAGACAGCATCCTCAGGCCAGCGTTTCTCTACTCACCCTCACATCAGGCAGTTTCTCAGGGCGGCCCATCGCTTAGCCCCACCAGTTGTGCATAGGTTCCCCAACTGGAACCTTAATGTGGTCCTCAAGGCCCTCACGGGTCCCCCCTTTGAGCTGTTACACCAGGTCTCCCTATATTTCCTCTCCATCAAAATGGCCTTCCTCATCGCTGTCACTTCAGCGAGGAGAGTTTCAGAAATTGGGGCCCTTTCCATAGACCGTGCCTTTTGCATCTTCAGGAAGGACTCAGTGCTCTTTCGCCTAGACCCCACCTTTATCCCGAAGGTCTCCTCCCTGTTCCACCTATCTCAAGAGGTGGTTCTCCCCTCCTTTTACCCCAAACTCCAGCACAGACTCGAACGACTGTGGCATACCCTGGATGTCCGTCGTGCCCTTAATTTACATGGAGCGCATTCAGCCCTTTAGAAAGACATCCTCTCTGTTAGTAAGTTACCACCCACATTATAGAGGTAGCAAGGCCTCTAAGGCTGTTATCGCAAAGTGGATTTCAGCCTACGTATCAGACGCATATAGGGCCTTAGATCTAATTCCCCCGACCAGGCCTCCAGCACACTCTACCCAGGGGGCATCCACCAAATGGGCCTTGAGGGCCAGAGCACCTATTCAGGAAATCTGCAAGGCAGCCACGTGGAGAAGCCTCCACATCTCTACTAGACATTATAAAACTGATAGCCTAGAATCTGCAGAGGTCGCCTTCGGGAGGCGGGTGCTTTAGGGGTTTTTTAATCCTCAGTAAGCGCCCAGCTCCCTCCCAGACTATTACTGCTTTGGTACCTCCCTTTGTCCGAATGACTGGACGAGAGGACATAGAAAGGGGAATTGGGTTACTTACCTGGGGAATTCCCTTTCTATGTCCCTCGAGGGAGGTCATTCGACTCACCTGGTTTTTGTTACCTGGGCGCTGTTTTGCTCTGAGTTGAATAAGTTCTCCTGTTTGCCGCTTCGGAGGAATGTTTTTAAGATGTGTTTAGTTTTACAGTTGAGAAGTTCGATCCTCGGCTGTGTTACACCTGGGAAGGCGGGGGAGCGCTCTCCCTACGCATGCCCAGCTGAAAGTGCTTTGCTGCCTCCTAGTGGCCGGTGAGGATCGCTCCCCCTTCATCCGAATGACCTCCCTCGAGGGACATAGAAAGGGAATTCCCCAGGTAAGTAACCCAATTCCCCTTTCTCACGGGCACACCCCCACCCATGGAGCATTGGGCATCGGAGCCCATTGCTCTATGTGTGGGTAATGGGTGGAGATGGGTGTAGCGCAGGTGTGCGCACGCACCCTCACCCATGGCATTCACTCATCTTCAAGCAGCGAACTGCGTGAAGATGGGTGGGGGCATCTCGTGTGAAAAGGGCCTAAATCTAGAATTATACACTTTAAATGCAGACCCCAAAATGAACCCTTAGAAATTGTGCGGCCCAAGTTAGTGGATCATGCTGCAAGAACACATCCGCCAAAAAATACCAATGTAAATGACTACTTCTGTAAAGAGTACAAAGTTAATAGTTAGCAAAAGCTTGTATCTATTTATGTAACACCGGAGATAATTTATACAATGTATACAATAATGAAAAATAGAGACAATGTATTTCCAGTGAGGACTGTTAGAATACTAAAAATATAATTCTACAAAATAACCAAAAATGTAGAACAGGTATATACAATGTGTACAATAATGAAAAATGAAGTCAAAGTATTTTCAGTGAGGACTGTTTGAATGCTGGGGATATAATCATACAAAATAACAAGAATGCAAGAACACATCTGGACAGGAAGTGAACAATACTTTGGCCAAGTCTAATGATATTCTGGCAATGTTATTAACTGGATCTATAATGTATCAAACTCTACTGATCTGTATAGAGAATGGATATACATTGTTTTAATAGCTGGTCTTTATATTCATGTTAATTGTGTTTTAGATTTTTTAACATGTTAAATGCAACTGTTCTTAGATTCCAGAATTTGACAACTTGTACCTGGATATGAATGGTATCATCCATCAGTGTTCACATCCCAATGATGATGATGTTCACTTCAGAATCTCAGAAGATAAGATCTTTGCTGATATTTTTCATTACTTGGAAGTATTGTTTCGCATTATTAAACCAAGAAAGGTTTTCTTCATGGCAGTTGATGGAGTGGCTCCAAGAGCAAAAATGAACCAGCAGCGTGGAAGACGTTTTAGGTGAGCATGTATTACTTATCACCTTTACTTCATTTGTAGGTGAGCATGTGTTAGCTATCACCTTTGCTTCATTTGAGTTGCACCTACAAAGTGAAGTAGGGCAGGTGATTCTTTAACTGTAATATTGATTCTAGATAAAGATAAGATACTTACGGTGGAGTGTCACGACCCCTGCCCTTGTCCCAGGACCCCCATCCACTGAAGTGGGGATCTGGGGAGTATTCTTACTCAAGGCAGGGGCTTGAGAGAGGGGAGGAGGAGGCTCCCCGTCTGTCTTCAGCTACTCCACCTATGACTCAGCAGTCCTAGGGTTCCTGTAACTTGTCCACCCCCAGTCAAGATACTCCCCATTCTCAGCCCGGGTCACCACTCGCGTCCGGGTGTACCGAAGAGCTCTTCAGGGCTGGGTCATCCGAGAGCTGCACGGCTCCTGCTTCTCCTGGTTCGCAATGCCCCTCTGTGTGCTTGCCTTCCCCTTAAGTAACCCCTCCTGGCACAGCCTGTGAGGATGCTAGTTGATGATGGCTGCATCTGCGACAGGGAAACCCCAGTTGCTATGCCATACGTCATCGCCTGTGCCGGGACTTCCTCTGGCTCTTCATTCTGCCTGGCCGCTCCTTCAGCGGGTAAGTTGCCCCTGCCCTCACCGCTTCTTCATGCCATTGCAGCTCTGGTGCCCTAGCCCAGTCCCTACTGTTCCAGGGAGGAGTTGGAGAATCTTGGCAGGGGGTGGGTGGGTATTGACCATGCGTCTGGAATTGTTTTCTGCACCTTTCTTTCAGTATGGATGCAACCTTTAAATTGGTCTTTAGGATCATTCTGTAATGAGGGTTTTCTCTAAGACACAGGAATGTGAAGAAAGGAAAGAGGCAGGATTGGGACCCAACAAAACTTCAGTACTACTACCTGTCAGGCTTGGCAGATACAGTTTACATGCTTCTAGATCATCTACGTTGGGTGACATTAGAATTCTGATATTTATTGCTTGCACTAGCTCCTTGAATTGATTTTGAGATTTGCAACCATAATGGCAAGGGTGTATTGGAAACAGGAGATGGGAATGGTCGTTTCTTCAAGCAGCTGGGCCATAACAACCAAGACATTGCCACCCCAATCTTCATGATGTTGTTTACATTCTACTCAGGCTCACCAGCATTTCCCCCTCTCTCAGCATGGCCTTTGAAACAGAAGGGAGCACTGATCCATAACTAAAAGAGAGAAAGAAACAGGGCATTTCAAGCAGGGGGTGAGGCAACCAATTGGGAAATGACGTTACCAGTCAGTAGGGCAATAGAGGATATTGGAACAGATGGATGACTAAGAGCAGTGCCATCATTCAGCCTGTCCCCAAGGCTCGTAGCTTGGGATTTGTTTTTGACTCCTCCCTTTCTTTAAATCTCTCATTCATCCTGTTGGTAAGGCCTGTCACTTCACCCTATAACATTGCTAAAATTAGGCCCTTCCTTACAGCTCCTGCTACTAAGACTGTAGTCCATCCTCTAGTCATGACTGCTGCAGTCTCCTTCTTACAGGCCTTCCTCACTCTCCCGTTGACCCTCTTTATTTTAATCAGCACTCTACTGCCAAGGTCATACACCTCTCCCATCGCTTTGATCACATTAAGCCTCTCCTTTCCTCCCTCCACTGGCTCCCTCTATCCCCATTCGCATTCAGCACAAACTCTGTCTTCTCCTTCAAGGCTGTACGTGACCTTGCTCATGGTCTCATTTTCAGATACATCTCCCATTTTTCCCCCTATGCTTGGAACTCCTTCCATGAATACACATGCTCTGTTCCCTCCCTCACAACTTCCAAATCCCTCCTAAAATTCTGTCTTTCCTCTCAAGCCTTCCGTAGCTTCTCAACCTTTATACTGTCCCATCCTTCAGAATCCCCACTCCACCCTTGCAAATAAGCTAAGCACATGCACCTGTAACTGCTCAGCTTCAGGAATGTATCCCCAGCATGAAATGTATGCTGTCCTCTATGTGCCCCTCCCCCTGTCCATTATAGACTGTAACCTGCTTGGGGCAGGGACCTGTCTCTCTAATCATGACTGTTCAGCACCAACCACATTACTGTCACTATGTAAATGAAGAGTAGGAATAGAATAAGAATAATAAGACTGCCCCCCCCCCCCGCAAAAAAATATTCTCCAACTTCCCTCTGTTTCCATTGAGGGTGTTGCCATCCAGCCTGTCCCTCAGGCATGTAGCCTGGGATTCATCTTCAACTCCTCCCTCTCTACATCTCGGATCCAGGCTGTTGCCAAGTCCTGTCACTTTACTCTGCATAATATTGCAAAAATCTGGCCTCAATTTATTGTTTCCACTGCCAAAACCCTAGTCCATGCTCTAGTCATCTCTTGCCTTGACTACTGCAACTTCCTCCTTACTGGTCTCCCCTGCTCTGACTTTGCCCCTCTCACTTCTGTTCAACATTTTGCTGCCAAAGTCATCCAACTTGCCCATCGCTTTGACCATGTCCAGCCCCTCCTTTCCACCCTACACTGCCTCCCTCTACCTGAACATATTCAACACAAGCTCCTTGTGTTTACCTTCACGGCTCTTCATGTCTTTGTCCCCCATTATCTCTTCACGCTTGTTTCTTGCCCAGTAGCTTCACACCTCCTCTGTCACCACCCTTGCCTACTCATGTCTCCTTTGCTTCTCAAAACATATTTGTCCCTTCTCCTTTGCTGCCTCCCATGTCTGGAACTCTCTCCCTGAATACATTTGTTCTGTTCCCTCCCTACAACCTTCAAATTCCTCTTGTAAACATACCTCTTCCATCAGGCTTTCCCTAGTTCCTGATCTCGATAGACTTGTTATGGATGGCTCCACTTTGCTGTGACAAAGTTAAGTACATGCATCTTTGACTTCTCATCTTCATGAATGTATTCTTGTCTCTTCCTATGTTCCATCTCTCCCTTGTCTGTCTTCGGTTGTAAGCCCCTTGGGATAGGGACCTGTCTATAACTACTGATTGTACAATGCCAGGTACATTGTTGGTCCTATATAAATAATTAATAATAAATAATAATAGTAATAAGTTTCTGCTGTTGCAAGTATATTTAGGACTACAGTGCTGAGGTTAAGGAGTTAAGATGAGAGAACAAATAAAAAGGTCAATTGACTTAAATAAAAAAAAGAGTAAATGGAAACTTTTTGTTAGAACCAAACTATAAACAATTTCGTTTTAATGGGAGAAAAGGAGCCGAAAAGCATCGTGATAAGAGCAAACAGCAAGACAGAAGGAAAACAATAGACTATTTAATAACTTTTCTGAGATGAAGATTGTCTTATCCAATTCTTTGACACATGTTCTTTTCCTGTTTCCAGTTTAAAAAAAGAGAAGACGTGATGGTTCCTGCCTATTTTAGGTACTATCACTCTGAATTCCTTCAAACAAGCAGGCAGTTTGGAGGACTAGGTGGGACCACCAGAAAAGTTCTGCGGTCCTTTTGCTAGTCTATTGCTCTTTAAAGTATTTTTATTCCCCGCCCCCCTCCTGTTCTCCTCTGCTTTTCCAGTGCCACCAACTAATTCTTTACGTTTTCTTGGTCCAAATTAGTATTCTCATCTCTTTGAAATACTGCTAGTATTTGTAAAGCTTTATGGCTTATTCTCACTTGTTCATCATTGCTCTGATCCGTATGCCACTTACTCTGGGACAGTTTCATTTATTTCAGAGTGGTTTGAAGATTGCAGCCTGTGGGTGCAATCTACCTTCCGTTGAAGCCAATGGCAAAACTTCCATTGATTATAATGGATCAGAATTTTTCCCCATGTGGATTAAAACATTTAAATAGCTCTCTTGAATTTTCTAGCTATATGGAAAAAAACTGTAACAACATTGAAGTTTTTGTTAAATTTCACTTAAGCGTCTTTAAGAAGTAAATATGCATATCACTTGCTGTGGAAATACAATGTGTTTTTTAGGTCAGCAAAGGAAGCTGAAGACAAAATTAAAAAAGCATTAGAAAAAGGAGAGCTGCTCCCTACAGAAGCCAGATTTGACTCCAATTGTATAACACCAGGTAGGAGAATTAGTTGGTTCTTTTAATAGCAGTCATTTGAAATTGTTTACCCCTTTTCTGTTCCCTGTGTACCATCTTGGGCTATGTTTGAAGGATGGGATTTCCAAAAGCATCTATATGTGTTAGGAGTTCAAATCAAATTGATTTTCAATGGGACTTATGCTAAGTCAACATCTTAATTCCTTCCACTCCACAATAATAATCAAAAAAATTGACATCCCTTGAAAACCTCTTTCAAAGTTGTTGATGTTTATATAGTGCCAGCAGTGTGCCTAGTGCTATATGATTTTTAAGACAGGTCCTTGCACTGTTGGACTTACAATTTAGAGGTGGGGGACAAAAGCTAGGAGAACATTGGAAGAGGCAGGGAAAAATACATTCCCATTTTTACAGATGGGAAACTGAGACTGAGAGTGACTTGCCCAAGGCCACCAAATGAGTTGATCACTAAGACAGAATTTGAATTCTGGTGCCCCAAATCCAAGTCTGGCACCGTATCCTGTAGGTTACACTGGCTCCAAATTTCTCCCCTTGCCCAATTTTAAGAATGAACTATTCATGTCTCAGTAATGTTCCCCATAAATGTTACAGTAAAAAAAAATTGTGTTACTGTTAGACAATTCCCCATTCCCCATAAATGTTACAGTAAAAAAATGTTGTGTTACTGTTAGATGGCAATGTGTCAGGAGATGTAACTTTTAGATTTCTTTTACTAGGGACTGATTTCATGGCCAGGTTGCATGAACATCTGAAGTATTTTGTAAATATGAAGATTTCCACAGACAAATCCTGGCAAGGCGTAACTGTCTACTTATCAGGCCACGAGGTTATTGTTTATACTAATAATGACTACTTAAACTAAATTAATATTTTGCAGAGTGGTAGTTATTAATTTTTTTTATCTTTGCATTCAGACTCCAGGTGAAGGAGAGCATAAGATCATGGAGTTTATCAGGTCAGAGAAAGCAAAGCCTGATCATGATCCAAATACAAGACACTGTCTATACGGTTTAGATGCTGATTTGGTATGTATATTTACAATGGTATATTCTCAATATGATTTGAATATAAATGAGATATTTTGTGGGTACATATGACTAGTGCATTATTATTATTTTTAAATATTTTTAAAAAATATTTAAAATACTAAAAAATAAAATGCACAATAAAAAGAAGCCACATAGACATTTCTTAGGTATAACCTCCATCATGGAAAAACTTATTTATTCATTTTTTCTAAACTGCCTTGTTTCAATAGATTATGCTTGGATTAACAAGTCATGAGGCACATTTCTCACTTTTAAGAGAAGAAGTCAGGTTTGGTGGCAAAAAATCACAGAGGTAAATGTCTTTAAGAAAATAAATCAAAAGCTGCTGGATTGCTCAAAACATTTATTTAAAATGACTGCATGTTTAGGATGTTGTTTTTATTTAATTGTTGTAGCTTAATCCCTCTCTGAAAGCTAACAGTTCCCTCCCCTGCCAAAAAAATGGGATTGATTCTGCAAAGAGAAAAAAATGAATTGCTAGAACATCCTGAGAGCTTTAGTGCCCCTACCACGCAGTGCCTCCTGCTCCGCGTTCCATCCATCCTACATAGCAGGGAGAATTGCTCCTCTCTCCTCCCTTGCCTACAATCTGGAGGGAGAATCAGGGTGTAGACAATTTCCTCATGGGGGGAGGGGGAGTATAAACTCCCTCTGACCCACAGAGATCCCAGTTCCTCTGGCTCCTCCTACTTCCCCAGTCTCACTGGTTCTCCCTGTTCCCCTCCAGTGTGTATGCCTTCCCCTGGTTTCTCCCTATGCCGCCTCGTTTCCTTCTCTCCAAAGCACTTTCTCCATTACATCCCTTCCTCTTCATGGCTCCTCTTGTATCCTCCTGTTCCCATTCTAGGGTCCTAGCCCAGCTAAGATCCAGGAGCTGGAGTGGCCACAACAACTGTTCTAGGGTAGGGTGGGAGTAAGCAATGTGTATATATTTCTGTACAGGGACAGTTTTCAGGAATGTTCTCACAACGCATTGTTTTGTGCTACATCAAATGAATATGTTTGGGTATAAAACACGCAACTGCATACACTGCAAAATTTTGCATACTGGAAAAAATGAGGAAACACTTAAAAGATTAATAAATAGCTAACTGCTTTGAATTATTTACAGAGCATGTGCCTCAGAAGAAACCACATTTCACTTACTGCACTTGTCATTAATGAGAGAATATATTGATTATGAATTTTCACCAGCTAAAGTAAGTATTAATGGGCTGTGACCAAGAGCTGTGTTTAAAGTTTACAAAGTTGATCATAAATAATATTTTTCTCTTTTTATAGGGGAAAATCTCCTTTAAATATGACGTTGAAAGAATAATTGATGATTGGATCTTAATGGGATTTCTGGTTGGCAATGATTTTATTCCTCATCTACCTCATTTACATATTAATCATGATGCACTGCCTCTACTTTACAGAACTTACATGGTTATCTTGCCAGAACTTGGAGGTGAGTAGTTTTAATAAAAAATTTCTTTTGGTTAAAGGAAAGGAGTCAAAGGAGTGAAACTCACTGCCAGCAGATTTAAAACAAATAAAAGAAAGTACTTTTTCACACAATGTACAATTCACTTGTGGAACTTGTTGCCAGAGAATGGGTGTTTTCAGACCAGACACTCTCCACTCACTACCCACCTACCACTCACCGACTATACATGTTGCAGGGCTACAGTGTTACCCTATAGGTGCCCCACAACATGTATAGTGGGTGTGAGGTGGGTGGGGAGTGCCTTGTCTGAAAACACCCAATGATGTGAATGCCAATAGTATAACTAGGTTTAAAAAGCGATTGTATAGATTCTTAAAGGGTAGGTCCATAAATGGCAATTAGTCAAGTTGATAGGGGGAATGTAACTTCTGACTGTTGGGATCTGGGAATAAATTGAAATGCTCCATTATGACCTATTGTGTACTTCTCTGAAGTACACAACTGTTGGAGACAGGATGATGAGCAGGATACACCATATGTCTGACCTAGTATGGCACTTCATATGTTGTTATAAGTGGTTAAACAGAGATGTTGTTGAGTGTTACAGTAATATTATTTTTTCTTATTATAATATGGTTCCTTTTTTAGCCAGCTCCTATGCTGGCCCATATGCCCATCTCTGCTGTTGGGTACTAGGGGTGGGAAACCGGTAGAATCCGGTATCCGATAATGCCGGTATCGGGCGTACCGGCATTATCGGATTCGACCCGGTAATCCGGACCAGGTACCGGATTCCGGGGTACCGGATTTTTCTTGCATTGCAGCCATTTAAAAATGGCTGCAATGTAAAAAAA
>QEPC01003437.1:887260-927633 GCA_003113815.1 Sphenodon punctatus
TTAATTTATTTCATTGGTTTCAATGGGGACACAGCGCCCCATTGAAACCAATGAAATAAATCCGGTACCGGTATACCGGATTTAATCCGGGAATCCGGTTTTCGTAGAACCGGTAACCGGTAAATCCGGTAACCGGTAATGGGCCCGGGGTCCCACCACTATTGGGTACCACTGGCTAGCAAGCATTTTAAAAAATGACATATCCAAACATTGGATTGGGGAAGAGGGGGCACAGAAAACAAGTTTCCAGAACAAGTGGCAGGGTTTGATAACTCAGATTTCTCACTGTAAGTATGATATTGGATATAAAAATTGGACTCATTACAACAATAGTGAATCTAATGTTTATGTCCCATTTCACATTTCCACTGAGAAATCTGAGCTATCAAATGCTGCCATATGTTTTGGAATTCTGTGTGAATGTCAGCTTTTCTTCTTTCCTTCCGCCCCCCCCTTTAAAAAAAAAACCACACACACACACAAAAATAACCCTGAAAAAGTTAGGTGTACTGAGAGAGTCTTCTTGCATAATTGTTTAGATTAAGAAATGTAATCTTGGAGAAATAGTGTTTCAAAAACACACAACAGAACTATCCCAACATGATTATACTTTTCCTCCCTTCAGCTCCTTGCTTGGCACTCCTAATTTGGGTATTGCTCTACTCCAGCCAATCAGAAGGCAGATCTTGTATGACAAAACTTTGCAGGCGGACCAGGTGGAGTCCCCTCCCTGCTGAGTTCTGCCTTCAGACTGAGTGGATGCAGATCACCTTTCTCTTCAGGAATTTTGGATTTTCAGGGGCCTAGTACTCACTCTCCCTGCTCTCTCCACAACTGGAGTGGATCGAACTGAGAGTGGCCCTGCCCGCCCCCTTCCTTTTCTAGGAGGCAAGTAGCAGGGGACCTCAGTTCACACACAGGAGTGGCTTCTCAGTTTTGCCGCCCGGCAGGAGCCACAAGCAGTGGACTTTCACCCGGCGGGATTAGACTGCCCAGCTGCACCAGGACCAGAGAGGTAAGTAGTTTCCCCTCCCTGCCTCCAGTCCACCATTGCCACCACTCTTCCTCAAGTTACAGTGACAGCCAGGAGCGCTGGAGAGGAGCTCTTGCTCCAGTAAGCGCTCTCTCCTTCCCAGGGACTCTCCCTATCCGGAGAGGGAGGCTTGAGCTGGAGCTTTTGCTCCATGTACCCCCTCTTTTCCCAGCTTACTAGGGGAGGCCCAAGGCTCTCAGGACCCCCCAAATCTGGATGGTGTCCGCATATAAGGGGCTCCACTGATGCAGAGCTTGTCTCCCTGAGGGTTCCCACTGTTCTGGCTATGAGCTGCGGTGGTTCAGGCTCCAGCCTCTCATCGCGGTAAAAAAGCAAGATGCTTCCTCCCCCCAAAACAAGCTTGGCCTGTCCCTGAGGTTCTGCCCAGGAGCGCCAATGGCCTGACCACCCACAACGGGGTTTGCTGGGTGACCAGGGACATGAGGGCTCCCTCCCAAGGAGGGGGCAATTGGCTGGCACAAGCCTTGCGCGTTGCCATCAGCCTTTCATGGTCCCCCTCTACCCCGTCCTGTCTCCTACAAGGGAATACTTACTGAGGCTCAGCTCAGGGAGCACCAGCAACCTGCAAGGGAATCTGCTGTGACGGTCATTGGGACATTATTTAGGGGCACGGCCATTTAGCCAGCCCTCATGCGCTCCCAAGACCGGGTGGCCTTCTTACCCACGAGTTCAACGTGGACGCCACCATCTTAGCCTCCCAGCCTGCATGCTCATCAAGACCTGGTGGCCATCTTGTTCATGCGGTTGGCATGGGCGCCGCCATTTTGAGTCGTTCAAGGGCATCGCCATTTTTAAAAAAAATTAAAAATGAAATGATCTTTCTATCTCTGCTAACTTACAGTGACATGAGAAACACAAGATCAGCTGATGGCGGCGACACAGAGAGACCTGCTTCACCCACCTCTCCGCCTAAGAGGCCAGGCAATAGGAACAAGAACTCAGGTGCTAAGCAGAAACCCATACAACCCATCACAGAGGAGGCGGACCTGAATGAGGACTGGAGGGCCTCACCAAGCCCACCAATGCTCGTACCAGTGCCACCCACCACAGCCGGAACAGCACCCCAATTCAAGATGTTTTCATGACTGGTGGAAACAGTCAACAAGCTGAAGGACCAGGTCCAGAAACTAGCAGTCTCAGACAATGAGGGGTCGAGCACCACCTTCAAGAGCAACTCAAAGACGAAGGGAAAAGAAAAGCAGCCTCTCAAGAGTGGACCTCACCGCGATGACTATGATTCCGATCAAGAATCACAAGAGGAATTATCTGAGGACGGGTGCTCTGACTCAGAGGTTCTTAGAGCATTGAGGCGGAAGGGATATAAAATAAAGCTCCCAAAGGAAGACAGGTGGGGCGCCATCCCGAATGAATCAAAGCGGAGGCCCACAGGCTCGAGTCCTCTGCAGACTTGGACTCCTCCACAGAGGAGGGCAAAATCCCTGAGGAGGAAATACTCTCAGATGACGAGCATCAGGAGAGCCTATTCCACCCAGCAGTGCTGTCAAAAATCCTGACCAAGGTCACTGAAGTCCTCAGAATCCTGAACCAGGGCACCCAACACCAAGCAGAGTCGACAGAGGTGGGGCATACGTTCCTCCTGCCTGAGAAGAAGCGGGACCGTGCCCTCACGATCCCCCCATCCTTCTACAAGATTCTCATATCAGCATGGGACCATCCCACCAGGAAGTCAAGGGGATACAAGCTGCCAGCAAACCTCTACCCTTTTCATTGCAACAAGGGTTTTCTGTTCACCCTTCCAGCAGTTTACCCAGTGGTAGCGGCACTAACAAAAGAATCGGCAGCCCTACCAATTGGAGATCCGGTACCCAGGGATCAAATTGACCGAGCATTAAAAGCCTCGTTCAAGTGCTCATATGATGCAATAGCAGCGGGGCTAGGGCCTTCTACAGCTATCATGTTATTCATCTGGGCGATCAGGGCTTGGTTTGAAGAGGCAAGCAATCTGAATGTCTCAGTAACTCAGCATGATGCCCTGATTAACAGAATTACCGCGACCGTGGCATACATTGCAGATGCATCCCTGGACGCAGTGAGAATGGGATCACAGGGTGCAACAGCAAATGTGACAAAGCCACTCGTTCATGCCAGCGACAAAAATAAGTTCTTTTCATTTTGCTGCTACTCCTACCCTGTGACGTGTGTGTGTGTGTGTGTATGTATATATATATATATATATATAATCAGCATATTTGCTTGCTATCACAATTACAAAAATAAATAAATATATACAGAAGAATAAAATTAGAAAACAAATACAGAACTCCAAAACAGGCATATTAAAAATGTTCTAAATTCAAGAAAAGCATACTTAAAAGACAGGATAATAATATATGTCCATTTAGTCAAGAAAAGGTATCCAGCAGTAATCGCCTCCTTTCTTTATCGACCAATAATAGAAACATTGCTAATAACCTAATATGGGCAATATCTGTTAAGGTAAATAAAATCTCAATTTTCTTAATACCCTCCAGATTAGAGTCGGGAAAGATTGGATCAATCCATGTAGTTTGAAGGATCGCATAGAAAGGGCAATTGAGAGCAACATGAAGCAAAGTCTCAACACTATCCAAGCAGTGACCACAGACCCTGCTGTGCCTGGGGGATACCCTCTCGGCGGCCTCTCACTTCGCAAGTCTCAAATAAATTGAAACAAAATAAAGTGAACATATGTCTGAGCCTTGGATCCTGTAATTGTTCTAGATATTTCTCCATCTTAACAGTTGTTTTAAGCTGGGAGTACAAAGTTGCAGATTTATAAGAAGCAAGCGTCTTTAAATCCTTCTTATGGGCCCACTCTGTTATTCGCAACTTAAGTTCGTGTTTCGAGACCTTACAGTCAGGGAGATCACTAGCCATTGTGGGGAGACTAAGTTCAGAAGTTAATTGTTTTACATGGTTGATCCACGCAAATGAGGAGCCCCGGTATGATCTTTCTGCTCTAAGTAACAACCTGTCAAAAGTGACGAGGAACCGTCCATAGCAAGTTTCTTCCAAAAAAACAAAAATCTGATCACAACTTGAGCATATACCAGCAATACCCCCGTTTCCGCTCTCAACATAGGGAGAGAAGTCGCTCTTGGAGCTCTCAGCACAGCCCGAAGAAGGTGGTTTTGTGGGATTTCCAGAGTAGATTTGTAACCTAGTGCAGTGATCTCCACTCCATAGATTAGACTCAGAATTACTTTTAACTCCAGGATTCTTAAAGCTGGCTAACTGATGTCGGAATAGCATAAGATAATTTCAGTAGGCCTCTGACAATTTGGACTGCCTTCTTAATATGAACTTCATTATTGGCCTTCCAGGACTTGGAAGAGGAAAACACAACCGCTAAATATGTATATTTGGTAGTGCTGTCCAAAATACAATTACCAACCTTCCATGGATAATTAGTCCTGGCAATTCCATAAGACATTACCTGAGACTTTTTAGGATTAATAGACAGAGCATTGGCCAGACAATAAGTGTGTAAAGCATCCAGAGATTGCTGCAGGCCCTGCCTAGACTGAGAGAGAGAAGGACAATGTCATCTGTGTACAGCAGTATCGAGACTGGCCTGTCTCTTATACGGGGCGGGATAGTATTAGCAGCAGCAATGAGTGGCACTAGGTCATCTATATACAGATTAAAGAGTAACGGTCCAAGGAGACAGTCTTGCCTCACTCCTTGATATAAGGGGAAGGACCTTGTATGCCCCCCTTTGTTGTCTGTCCAAACAACTGCCTCCGTACTTTCGTGGAGCTTAGCAGTCAGCTCCAACAACTCAGCAGGGAAACCCTTTTCCTTAAGTTTGAACCATAAAAGATCTCTGCTAGCAGTGTCAAAAGCTTTGACAAAGTCAATAAAGGCGAGGTAGAGTTTCCCTCGCCTTATATTGACATACTTATCGACAAGATGATTAAGGATAAAACAATTGTGGAACGTAGATTTATTTTTGCAGAATCCCGCCTGTTCCTCCCTCAGATTACAATCAAGCACAACCCAGTGTTCCAAAGCTACAAGCAGCACTCTGGCATACAGCTTGCCCATAATTGGGAGAAGGCTAATCGGCCTATAGCAGGCTGGGTCCTTAGGGTCCCCCTCCTTAAAAATTGGAACAATAACAGCCTTTGCCCACTCCTTGGGGACAAGTTTAGAGTGGTTAATTAGGGTAAAAAATCTTGTAAGAAAAGGAGCCCACCAAGATGCAAAATTCTTAAATAGTTCTGGGGGGAAACCATCTATCCCTGGGGCTTTGCCTAAATGCAATTTCTTGGTTGCTGTCAAAACCTCCTGTTCAGAGACTGGAGGGTCAAAGGAATAATACGAAGGGTTGCCCTCTACTTGGGCCGCGCCTTCCCCAGGGCTAGGAATCGGTATATCGTTTCTTTGAAACATCTTAACATAGTAATTCACCCAGGCCTCCTCTGAGATACAGGACTTACTTAGTGCTTTCCTGGGGTTGCACCAGTTATTAATGAGGGTCCAGAACTTAGACGAATCATTAAGATTTGCAGCCACCTGCAGCTCTGCCCATGTTTGCATTGCCTTTAATCTCCTTTTCTCCCTAAGAAATCTGAAATAAGCCCTTCTGGTAAGGACAAAGATAACCCAGTCAGCTTCAAGATGTAACCTACACCACTTCCTTCTGGCCCTAATGAGGTTCTTTTTTGCCTGTCTACATTCCTACTCAAACCAGGGCTTCATCCTGTTGCCACTTTGGTGCCTCAAATAAATCACTGGTTTACCGACGTACACGCATCTGGGTCAGAAGATTAGTTAGATTATCTTGGAAAGTGGTGCAGTCTTCACAGGTCAACAGCATATACCTAAACTCTAGCCAAGCTGGCTCAAGGAGCAAAGCCGCTATTTTTATGTTTACATCCGGCGTCCACTTAATTAATAAACCTCTCTGGGAGGGATCTAGATCGCCCCTTTCTATAAAATTTGGGCACACCGATGCCATTTCTAGGGACAAAGGAAAATGGCTCCCTTCGGGCTTCTTAATAACCTGCAGGTCACTAAATAAAGAAAAGTGGGACCATGGTATGCATACATAATCTATCATACTGGTACCCAGGATGGTATCGAAAGTAAAGTCTCCCTGGGAATCTGAAGAAGATGCGTTCCTGGATGCAGTGAGAATGGGATCACAGGGCGCAACAGCAAATGTGGCAAAGCCACTTGTTCATGCCAGCGACAAAAATAAGTTATTTTCATTTTGCTGCTGCTACTACCCCTGTGACTTGTATAGAAAGAACAGCTGAGGAGGCTACAACAGAGAGCCCAAATACCAAAAGCTTAAATGGCAGGGTACCAGAAAGCCTGCCTACAACTCCAGAGGGCGAGGCAGAACCAAATCCTCGAGGGCCAAGTCTACCCAGTGATCTGCCAGACAGCCCTCCCGGACAGACCCCCCGGCTCGGGGGAAGGCTGTCTCACTTTGCCCATGTCTGGAACAGGACAATATCAGACTCCTGGGTAAAAACGATAGTAACTAGGGGGTACTAGATTGAGCTGGCCAGATGGCCACCAAGAAGGTTTGTACAGTCTCCCACGTCCAAGACCCTGGAGAAGGAAGCTCAAATGGCACAATCCATAGGTCACCTAAGGGACCTGGGAGCGATCGAACTGGTACCCACTGACCAGCAGGGTTGGGGACTCTACTCCATCATCTTCTTGGTTCCCAAAAAGACCGGAAAGGCCGGAGCAGTTCTCTATCTGAAATTTCTGAACCGCTTCACATGTTTCAAACAATTTGAAATGGAAACCTTGAAGTCCATACTACTTGCGCTATCAAAAGGGGACTGGCTGGCATTCATAGATCTAAAGGACGCATACCTACACATTCCAGTCACAAGCAAGCACAGATCACTGCTTTGCTTCTGTTACAGGGGAGTGCACTGGCAATATACTGTGCTGCCATTTGGCTTGGCTACAGCACCCCGCACCTTCACGAAGGTCCTCACCCCGCTAATAGCGGAACTACGGAAGCAAGCAATTCACACTTACCCGTCCTTGGATGACATCGGTGATCCAGTTCATTCCACAAAACAGAGAGTGACCTCTCCAGAACACTACACTGTCTCCAACAGCACAACTTATTGATCAACTTCCCAAAAAGCCAACTGTACCTCATTTTGGTCTCCGAGGAGCGCTAGATGAAATTCATAGTGTCACTGGGCCGCCGGGAGCACATTACACCGGTGCTCCGTTCTCTGTACTGGCTGCCAGTGGTTTTCCGGGCCCGATTCAAGGTGTTGGTATTGGCCTATAAAGCCCTGAACGGCCTAGGCCCTGCATAACTGTGGGACCGCCTCACCCCCCGGACTTTGGATCGGCCCCTGCAGTCATCTGGGGGCACCTTACTCGAGGTCCCCCGAGTTTTCCGGGGGGCCACACCGCAGCTGTGGAACTCCCTGCCCTCATTTCGACAAAGTTGTAAGACCTGGCTGTTCCGCCAGGCGTCTAGCGAGGGTAGGGGTTTGGGTTTGAGTGGGGTGGGCGGGGGTAGGTATCTGGTACCTCCTTTTACAGTTGTTTTAAGTGTTTTTATGTTTATATGATATGAGCCACCCGGAGCTGCCTGAGGCAGGAAGGGTGGGATAATAATTTTTTTAAATAAATAAATATAAATCTTGAAGCTGTCACAGCGCGGAGCATCCCTCATGAGTCTGGCCTGGATATTAGGATCTCTGGTGGCCTGCATAGGCCAGGTCCAATGGGCACAAATGCATCTACGACCTCTTCAGAACTTGGTCTGGCTGTTTCAGGTGGACATCATGAGAGTGAATAAATCAGTGGTGATTCCCAGCACCCTCTGGAACGAAATGAAGTGGTGGGTCTCCAAAACCCCATTTACAACAAGAGTCCCCATTACAGAGCCCACACGAATGTCGCTTGCAACAGATGCCAGCCTACGAGACTGGGGAGCCAGACTAGCAGATGAAGGGGCACAGGGAAGATGGACCAAGAGAGAGGCGAGCTACAGCATAAACCTCCTGGAACTTTGGGTGATCCACCTGGCTCTTCAGTCATTCAAGCAGAGAATTCACAGCAGACACGTCCTAATTCAGATGGACAGCATCACAGTGGTGACTTATGTGAATCACCAGGGAGGCTCCAGATCGAAAGCCCTACAACTCAAAGCACAGACCCTGGTCAGGTGGTTCGAGCCCAGGGTACTGTCAATTCTGCCCCCTCTCTTGTTCAACATATATATGCAGCCTTTGGATGAGGTCGTGAGGGGGTTTGGAGTGCAGTGTCATCAATATGCTGATGACACCCAGCTCTACCTCTCATTTTCAGCAGATGCTGGTCTGGCAGTCTCATTGCTCACCCGGTGTTTGACAGCTGCAGAGGGATTTATTTATTTATTTTAAAAACATCTACCCCGCTCCCTCCAGCCTTACGGTAGCTCGGGGCAGCTTACAAAACATTTAAGGAAGGGGTTACTAAAACAATAAAAACAGTAAAAAGAGATAAAACCACTGGCAAAAAACCCCCCAACAACCCACCCCCACCCTCATTCTCCCCCCTCCCCCTAAGGCCAGGTCGAACAGCCAGGTCTTACAGGCCCGACGAAAGGCCAACAGTCTGGGAGCAAGGCGAGCTTCCTCTGGGAGGGAGTTCCACAGCCATGGTGCGGCCACTGAGAATGTCCTCTCCATCGTGGCCCTCCAGTTCACCTGGGGGACCTCCAGGAAGGCACCCCTGACAGACCACAGAGGTTGCCCCACGGCCCAGTGATTGGATGAGGGCGAACCGTCTGAAGTTGAATCCTGACAAGATGGAGGTGACGTTGGTGGGGAGGGCTGAGGGAGTGGAGGTTCACATAATTGATGGGGTGCACCCTACCTTGGTTTCTCAGGGTTCTAGTCTGGGCATGCTCCCTGACTCGCAGCTCCACCTGGATGTCCAGGTGGCAGCTGTGGCAAGGAGCGCGGTCTGCCAGTTTCATCTGGTGCGGCTTCGGCTGTATATCTCAGACTGTGACCTTACTGCCATCATCAATGCCTTCGTCATCTCTAGGCTTGATTACTGTAACACGTTCTACATGGAGTACCCCTGGTTGTGGTTTGGCGGCTGCAGCTGATGCAGAACGCGGCGGCCCACCTCTTTACGGGAACGGGCCACCGGGAGCACATTACATCAGTGCTCCATTTGCTGCACTGGCTGCCTGACCGCGCTCGTTCCGGGCCCGATTCATGGTGTTTGTGCTTACCTATAAAGTCTTACATGATCTGGGCCCCACTTACCTGCAGGACTGCCTCACCCCCCAGCTCCTTGAGCGGTCTCTGTAGCCAGCCGGGGGCACCCTTTTGGTGGTCCCCTGCATTCAGCAGTGCTGAATGGGGGCCATGTTGGAGAGGACGTTCTCGACTGTGGCTCCCCATTTGTGGAACTCCCTCCCGGCAGAGGCCCGGTTGGCATCGGATCTCCTCTCCATTAGGCATCGGTGTAAGACTTGGTTGTTCTGCCAGGTTTTTGGTGGTGGGGATGGGTAGTGGGTGGGTTGGGGTTGGAATGGAGGGAGGGGGTGTTGGCCCTGCTGTTTGTAATATTATATATTTATATATTTTTATATTTTGTTTAAAATGATTTAGGAGTGTTTGTTTATTTTTATTGTACGCTGCTCTGGGCTGTTATAGACAGTAGAAGGCAGGCTATTGAATTATGGAATAAATAAATAAAGGCAATCCACATCCAGGGAATCGACAACTTAGAGGCCGACTGACTGAGCCACAGGGATCTGGACCCGGGCGAATGGGAGCTCCACGCGCAAGCATTACACAATGTGGTGCAAGTAATGGTTCAGTCAATGCTAGACCTATTTGTATCGAAGGACAATCACAAGACACTGAGTTACTTCTCCAGAAGGAGAGACCTGGGGCTCAGGCCATAGACGCTCTGCAGCAGAAGTGGCCGCGAGATCTACTCTATGCATTCCCACCAACTGCCATACTTGGCAGGGTGCTCAACGAGATAAGGGCAGAGCAAGCAGAAGTAATCCTCAACGCACCTTATTGGCCCAGGAGGCCTTGGTTCTTTGATCTCATTGCACTCAAGATGCAACCTCCCTTCACGCTGCATGTCCAATCCGGACCTGCTGAGGCAAGGGCCCATGGTGCACTCCGACCCACAACACTTACAGCTGATGGCGTGGAAACTGAAAGGAAATCCCTAGCGGCAGCGGACTACTCCAACAGAGTGCTGCAAACCCTAATGACCTCGTGCAGGTCATTAGGATATCCACCAATAGGATATACTCAGCTACCTGGAAATGCTTCTTCAAATGGCACCAGGACAGATTTACAGCCCACAATGCGCCAAGTATCCTAGAGATACTGGAATTCCTTCAGGATGGCATGGACCTGGGACTCAGACCGGCAGCGCTAGCCAGACAAGTCTCAAACATTGCAACCATCCTAGCACCTGATTCACTGACCTCTATCACCAGACACCACCATGTCTGGCGCTTCCTCAGGGTGGCGAGACTCAAAGCTCCACCACCCGTACACAGATTCCCGAACTGGAACACGAACATGGTTCTAACAGCTCTCACTCAACCACCGTTCAAACCATTGAGGAGGGTATCCCTATACTTCCTTATTATCAAGGTGTCTTTCCTCTAATAGTCATCACATCCGCGAGAAGGATCTCGGAGCACTATCCATGACTTTGGAGCTATGTACCTTCTATAAGGTCAGGGTGGTACTCAGACCAGATCCTGTCTTCATACTGAAGGTCAACACAACCTTCCATCGTTCACAGGAGATAGTGTTACTCACCTTCTGCCCGACCCCATCACACCTGACAGAAAAGGTGTGGAACACGTTGGACATTAGAAGGGCCCTCAAGGTCTACATCAAACAAACCCTTTCAGAGAGTAGATCATCTAATCTGTTTGTACTTCACAGAGCCTCGCTTAGGACCACCAAAGCGACGATTGCTAGATGGATTTTGTATTAAAGAAGCCTATAGGGCAAAAGGCCGCTTCCTAGAGGGTCAGGTCATGGCCTGCTTGCTATGTTCGACTGCTGCTTCCTGGGCATTGGGTTCCCGGGCCTTTGCAGAAGAAATCTGAAGAGCAGCAACCTGGTTATCAATTCATACCTTCACCAGACACTATAGACTACACGTGTTGGCTTCTGTAGTTGCGGCATTTGGCCATAGAATTCTGCAGGCTGTGCAGGCAGACTAAAGCTGAGTCCTCGTCGTCTTCTGTTCTCCCTCCTGCTGGATCTGCTTTGGCATCACCCAAATTAGGAGTGCCGAGCAAGGAGCCGAAGGGAGAAAAGAAAATTGGGGCACTTACCAGTGAATTTTCTTTCTAGTAGTCTCCTTGCTCGGCACTCCTAATTTGGGTATTCCTCTGCTCCAGCCAGAGCAATTCAATGTAAGAGGGGTTTTTTTAATTGTAGGAGGGGGTTTTGTTTGTTTTTTAAAAAAACAACCAAACAGCTTCTGATATGAAAAGTCCTAGTTTATGTTGCTTCCTTGAGTTATAAGCAATTTTATCTTTTTATGTACGCTAAAGTGAAGCAAAAAGGAGTAGTTCTTTTATTTCTGAAATTTTATCTCCGTAGTTGTAGGTTAGAGCAGACCTCCTCCCCCCACCCCCGATTATTCAATCATTTGGGTCAGCAGACTGACGTATGATTTTGTCATTTTCCTGCTTTTAAAAAAATGTTCTAATCGCTTTGACTACAACAGGGACAGGGAACCTTTGTCCTGTGGGTCAAATCCATCCAGCTACTGCTTTTTATTTGCCCACTTTTTAATTTTGGATCTGGCCTGATGATCCAGTTCCAAGTTCCAACCCACAAGCACTGAAGGAATGCCCTATGGGAATGGGGTTTCACACACAGAGAGGAAATGGAGCCATCAAATAGATCCATGATCTGGACCCATCCTTTCCTCACCCTATTTTGAGCATACCCCTTAAACACCCCAGCCCACAGAGCTTGTACTAATTTTCCAAGTGGCCTTTGGGAGGGTAAATGTTCTCATTCTGGTCTACAGTCTTCCAACTTACGTTTGGTTTTCGCTGATAGTTGTTATCCCGCCTCATCCTAACCATATTGAGATAAACCAAACAGGTGCTTCCTGAGGATATCGGATGAAAGTGCTTATCAGGCCATTAGGGTTTTCTGCCCTTCTAAGGGGGAATAAAAAGTTGACAGTACAGACAGGAGGGTTATTGGAGGGAGGAAAAGTTATGAAACCAAAAACCCTGGCTTGGAAAACATTAACTATTTTCAGGTTCAGAATGTAGCTACTTTCAGTGTTGTGCTGCTTTCTGTATTTTTAATGCAGTTTTAACTCCTTTGGAAACAATGTTTGAATGAAAATTCAAAAACTTTATAACCTCTTCTGTCAGCTGAGGGGTTAATTTATAAAATCTGCTAATCTTGGCAACAGAATATTGCCTTTCCTTGTACACCTTTGGGAAGGTGCTTGAAATGTTGCACTCCAAAGACTTACAAAGCTTAACAGTTTAGCACAGCTTTCAACTTTCATATAATGTAAAAGCATGTAGGTAACAGAGAAGAATTGTTATTTGTTAATTCAATACAATATTATTTTTAATTGTTTGAAGCAATATTAATAAATGCATTTTAAAATGTCCAGAAGTAAGCAAGATAGTAGTGAATTTCTTATACGCCTGCCTAATATGTGAAATTCTTTTCATGTGAAAGCCTGCCCTTCTCTGTGTGTGAACTAAACAGTGTGGTATTCATGAATGTCAGACTGAAAATTATTTTCCTCTCAAAGTGACTTTTGCAAGTTACAAAGTCTGTTCATATAAGCTGTAATCATTAGGCTGCTATAAATGTTCCGTCTTTACAGTTGACTAAGTGCTAGTAAATATGTGGAGAATATTGACTCCTGTCTATACTGAGATGTTAAATGGGGTATAGCTGGGGTTTTGAAAATCATTCACCTGCTCATCTCTCGTGAGTACGTGAACTGAGTTGATGAATAGATTTTGTCATCCCCGGGCCCACTCCCAAACCTCAAGTTTCAGTTTGCCAGCTAGGTGGTTTTATGCCTGGCCTGTGAATTATTTATATAGTTATACATCCCTGTCATATCTGCCTTTATGTGCAGAAGCTGTGTAAAGTATAGTGATGACTTGGGGGGTTTATGGGTGGAGAAAACTGATTTGGGTGGTAGATTATGAAGTTTTTCAGTTCTGTATTTGGCAACCAACATGGGAGAAAGGTAGTCTCTAAGCTTTAGTTGGGAGCTGCTGGTCCCTGGATCTCAGCCGATGTGCACTACTTGTTTGGCAATATGTACTAGCTGTTTGGCAGGTCAAACTACTGTGTAAAGTATTGAGAGGTACTTCAAAAGGCCTTTCAGACATTTAACTTTTTTTTAATTAAGTTTGGCTGACAAGGTACAGCTACATGAGATGCTAGCCTGGTTTGGGCAGCATTACTCCACGTTGGGCAACCTTGCTGTGCAATGAAGTTCATCGTATGCTTGGCACTTGCCAGATGTTCACCACACCTCAGGGTGGGCAGCTTGCTACTACATGCTGCATCCTCCAAAATAGGCCAGGGACGCAGTGTGGGGTAAGCCTGCCCGAAGTGGGGGTAAGCCTGCCCAACTTGCAGTAGTGCGCTGCTGCTTGTGGGCCCGGTCTTCTTCTGCCCTGCCTTGTGGTGAGGTCCACCGTGGGGCCGTGCGACCACATCACAGCCAGGGATAGTGGGCAGACAGGAGATAGATGGGGTGAGGCTGGGCAGTGCATGTAACCGGTGACTTGGCTCGGCCCACCACGGAGTGTGGCAGGACATCTTACAGTGGCCCATAGACCTGGTTTCCCAGTGAGGGGAGGGGGTCTCTGTCTGTCCTGCTCTTCGCACTGGCCCCAATGTGTGGCAGCTGCAGTTGCCCGCCATGGGATACACGGGGGATTGGGCTAGCCCCAGCTCATGTCTGCACCCTTAGATGACATCCTTAACCTTGCACTGAATTATAGATGATATTCAGAAGTGGTGAATCCAAAAAGAGAGGTTTATAAAGGGTGTATTAGAGCTTTAAATGATTTGGGGGGAAATTGCAATTTGGGACTTAAACGCATACACATGGTGCTGTTGTTTTTTTTTCACTCCAATAGGTTACATTAACGAAAGTGGTCATCTAAACTTGCCACGTTTTGAGAAATATCTTACCAAATTGTCAGATGTAAGTATATTTTATTTATACTGGGTATGCACTGTGTAAAGCTGCCTATTGCAATGTCTTGATGCCTTAGAGATTCTGTAATATCAGCATACTATAACAATTCTTCATATAGTGCTCAAGCTTCCCTCCTTTGCATGTAACAAAAGTTATATTCAACTCGCAAAAGAAACTGCCTCGCTGCTGTGTAAAAGGTTATAAGTCTCATGTTTCCACACTGCAAGCACGCCTTGTACTGAGCTCTGAAATCTGCCATGCTATAGCCCTGGTGAATCACTAGATGAAGCTCAACAGATAAGTTCCCCTCAGCCAGTTGTTGTCTTGACTCCGCACCCAACCAATTGCCAGCTAGCCTTTTTGTCAGAACAGGTTACAGAGTAGAGGTAGCATCTTAAGTAACAGGCTTTAGATTGTAGCCAGGCTCTTACTGCACCTCAAGTCAAAAGGGTAATCCGTGTAAAGCATGGAAGTGTGTGCTGCTTCTCAAGGTGGATGGTTTACCTTGTACAGAATGTTGCTGTGTCAAGTCTTCAAGTGCAGCCCTACTGCAGTACGTTGCAGGAATCAATCCTAGAGATGATAAAAGGTGAGGTCTATATCTCAGTAGATTTTCACGTTGCTACAATAAAAAGGAAGGGAAAAAATAGGTTTCTGAATTGTATTAGATAAGAAGTTCATTTCAGAATGTCTGAAGAACTTGTTTCACAGATCCTTCAGACATCTTGGCTACAACATTTTGTATTATCCATTCTTACTCCATGACAGGTGTCTTGCCTTTTCAGTTCATATTATAATGTTGCAATGTTCATTCAATATGATGATTTTCATTGCCTTTAGAGCTATTCTAAATTTATTTCGATGTCTATACAGTTTGATCGTGAACACTTCAATGAAGTCTTTGTAGACCTAAAATGGTTTGAAAGCAAAGTGGGTAATAAGTACCTCAATGAGGCAGCTGGTATTGCAGCAGAAGAAGCGAAAAACAGTAAGCAAAAGAAACAAAAGGTTAGTGTATTAATTATATAACGTGTGTTGGATTAGTTAATGGCAGTTACATTATTTTTTAACTCTCCTAAAAATACATGCATGTAGGCCTTTCTGATGTCAGAAATGGGTTTTATCTTAGTATTCTGAGAGAGCATGCTCTCTGCTACCTTCTACTAGCTTTTAAAAAAAATGAAAATAGTAATTAAAAAAAAAAAAGATATCGTGCTGGGGTGTTTTCGTTCAATTTGCTATGGCAAATATTGCAGATTAGGTCAAGCCTCCCTTCAGAAAGTAGGTTTTTGGCAGCTCAGAAAAATTAGTGTTTGGTGACATGCTTGTTACTGAGGCAGAGGTGTAGTTTACCCCCCTCATAGTTGCTGTCTTAAATTTTACACCAAGGCAGGAGCACTTTGTGTGGATTCAGATATTCTTTTATTTTATGCTAATCCTCCTTTCGTTTTGTCTCTATCCTATCCCCACAAATCCTGTTTTCCATTTTCTGGCTTTCAGCAGCAGCAGAAGAGCATCACTATTACTCCTACACCATGGCATTTTTCCAGTGGTACTGACAGCAGCAGTATGAAACTCCGCTGTTACTACTCCATCAATGTACATATAGCTCTGCGGGTTAATAGTACTGTTTCAAATTTATAAGAGCAAGGCATTACTATTGCTTTGCTTTGCTTTTTTAAATATAAAGTATATCTTTGGAATTTTTCTCTTTTTATTTTAACCTTTTCTTTCCATTTGGAATCTCCATCGTGTGTTTACTCTTGCGAGATTTGGCCAGTTTCCCTCTGCAGTAACAGAGGGCAGGTTATTTGGTATCCCCTTCTAGCAGAGATTATGTCAATACTGTTATCAGAAGGCGGTTTAATCAATTGACCATATTGTTTTTGAGTGTGAGCTGTACAATAACCCTCGGGACATGTATTTAAATTCTCTTTTTCTGAATTTTTCATTTTGCTCGTAGCACAAGATGCTTCTATATTTATTACAGTGATGGCTCCCTTCTCTTACAATATAGGTGGCGAGGTTCCTGCTTGCAGCTTTTTAAATTAGGGCAGATTCTTCAGTTTTATATATTTGACGTGATTATTATTTTGTTCTGTGTATTTTTTAAAATTCAAATTTTATATTTTATGTTTGTATTTATTTTGTTATGGACTTTGGCTAGAACTAATAAATATGTGTGTATTTCTGTCTGTTGCAGACATGGAAATTCACAGCACTATTAATAAACTCTATGAACCCCTAAAATGAGGGTGACAACAACTCCTTAGGAGGGTGCACTTTCCAATTTAATATAGAAGCCAAATTAGTTGCTGCCACTAGAGGAGAAACTCAAAAAAGTACTATAAGTAATATTTACCATAGTATCCAATTGAAGAAGCCAGCAGGCCAGTGTAGTGCTATAAAATGAGCTTCTACTACCCCCACCTTTACCTTAATATTTGGGCTCTTATTATTATTAGATCACAAAATAGTAGTGCTATTCTTGAACTGTACTACTATTTCAATATGAACAATTTCTATATGAACTGCTGTGTGTATAAATGAAGTTTGCAGGAAAACTGACATTTTCTGACTTAATAGTTTTTTACACAGAAAGTTACTATAAATATTTTAACTAGTGATTATCAAATGTTTAAAGCAAAGACATGCAACTCTTTTGAAGTTTTTATTTTGAAAAGTAATAAGTGAGATATACTTCAGTATATTTGCCAATAAAACTGTAGTGGCACTATGAACATATCACCATGAATTTCTTAGTGTGTCTCTGAAGTCTGAACTCTTAATTTTAATAGGGTCAGGAAAACACCATATGTTTGGCTGCTTTAGAGAAAACTGAGGATGGAGTTGTGACCTCTTCTAAAAGTGAGTGCAAATTATTCAGCAGTACAGACAACAGAAGCTTGATAATCTTTACAAACATCTGGGAGTCCTAATATAAACTCTATTGTGAAAATAGGGAATTTCCAGATTTACTTTTTGTCTGCATATATTATACTTCTTAAAACTTCCCTTAGGCCATCTACACTAGCTAGGTACATTTTCAACTATACATTGAAATTACAGTTAATTAAAAATAAAGTTTTAGTAGTTTTACAAGTCATTGTTAAACCTTTGCCACTTTTGTGCCCTTTTACAAGTGTGTTGACCATTTGCTTATTTATTTTAGTCACATTTTTATCCCACCCGCTCAGGGCAGGTCACAATACATAAAAACTAGGACTAAAATGAGATTTCACAAAATGGTAATTCCCATTGAAATCCCAGTTCTCAATACTGTCTCAGTTGAATTGAGAACCTCTTGGCACTCAGAAATGTCTCATTCAACATTTTGTTCCTTGATTTACTGACTTTCTGCTTACTGGGAACCCGTTTACAGCTTTGCCGTTTACTGCTTTGCCATCTATTTCAAATCCCGAGAGATAATACTGATGCAACACCACTGTGTGCACTCCATTTTCCCTTTTACTTCCTTGATACTCATTGGCTGGCAAGCAATTCGTAACCAATTGCAGATTGGTCAAAGCGAAGGGAACAACGAAGAACAACAATTCTGATTAGAAGCACTGGAATGGAGGTTAAGTGGTACTAGTGGGAGGTTAATGTGTGGGCTGTTCACACAGTGATTGGCTCCGAAATGATGTGCAACAGACAGAAACCTGGAAGTAAAACAGCACACTCAGCAATGCGGTAAGCAGTAAATGAACAGTACATGGTAAATGATAAGCAGAAAGTCAGTAAATCGGGGATGGTGTATTGCAGGAACTGAGAATTTGCATTAGTACAGGGAAATGGTTGGGACATTGATCCCAGTTAATATGGCATAATTTCTCATGAGCAGCAATTTAACTGCTCATTTTACCCCTAATAAAAACATATTCTAAAATACACAGATGAAAACAAATAAAATCCCCAGCCCCCTAATATATTAAAAGTACCCAGATAAAAATAAGTAAAATTCCCCAACTTGCAACTCCTCAAATTCTACCTTTGCCTGTCAAATGCCTGGCCAAACAAAAAGGCCTTACATTGACTCTGGAACATGACTAGACTAAGGCTTGGATGAACCTCCAAGAGAAGGCAGTTCCATGATTGTGGAATACCCACTAAGAACTGCATGCCCTCCTATGAACTTAATAGACAGATGGTACCTGCAAGAGTGTGCTTCCAGATGACCTTAGAGGTCGTGAAGGGATGTGAGGGGAGAGGCGTGATTAGAATTCTTTGTATTTCTGCCATTAACCTTCTGTTCTCTTCTCTTTGGTCACAAAACCCATAGTGACAGATTGCATATGCTTTAAAATTCAAGCACCATGTGCAGACTTACTTTAGCAAGGTTTCAAGTTGATTGCTACATGTTCTAGTCTTCATCCTATTTCTGTATAGACAAGAACATTTCTTCTGAACTGTGAATTCAGGAATTAATCTACAGTAAAAGTTTTAGTGTTGAAGAGCTGAAAAATCTTTGTTTTTTTGGGGAATTAATGTTTATCTAATCTTTTCTTGATTTAATTTCAGGTGCATTGGAGGATGAACCATAAGATGATGACCTGTTTGAGACAGAGTTTAGGCAATACAAGAGAACATACTACATGACTAAGATGGGCGTAGAAGTAGTTTCAGAGTAAGTCAGTTTTGTGCTTGATTTCACTTTTTAATTTTTTAAAAAAATACTTTTTAAAAATTTCACTTTTTTAAAATACAAAAGCTTTCAGTACTTGGAACACAACACAACTTGCTTAGCTGTGAAAAGTGGAGGGAAGGGAGCTTTTTAATCATTTGTATTAGTGGAGAGTAAATACAGATGTGAGAAAATTCTATACAAACTTTTCTCTTTTTAAGTGACTTCCTGGCTGATCAGGCTGAATGTTATGTCCAGGCAATACAATGGATTTTGCACTATTACTACCACGGGGTTCAGTCTTGGAGCTGGTAAGAATGATTGACAAATGACGTAGCTTGAGTTGTTTACATTTTGAAACCAAGTGCACTGTAAGTGAATGATTGCTTGTATACTGTTTTGGTTGCAATATTGAAATTAATTCAAATAACTTTTCTCCCCCATAGGTATTACCCTTATCATTATGCACCTTACCTGTCTGATATTCGTAATATTAGTAAACTCAAAATCTGTTTTGAGTTAGGAAGACCTTTCCTGCCTTTTGAACAGCTTCTTGCTGTGCTTCCAGCTGCTAGCAAAGACTTGCTCCCTGAATGCTACCAGGTAGGCTTGGTTGTTTCAAGGTACAACAGGTTTTTTTGCTAGTTTTCTCCCTATACCTATTATTAATTTAGCCCCTTCCCCTCTTTTGTCTTCACTTAGATTGTAAGTTCTTTGGTGCAAGGATCATTTTTTAAAAAGAACATCTAACTCAATCTGTGGAGTGATTGGGATTCCATTGCACTACTACAGTACAAATTTAAACTTTTCATCTATTTTTTAAATATAGTTTTGCACCCAATTTTGATTTGTTATCCTAGACTGAATTGTAAATCATCTGTGAAACATGTAGCTAAACTGAATTCTTCCACTGAATTGTTTTCTGATTTCTTAGCATTTGATGACTAATGAAGACTCTCCAATTATTGAATACTATCCATTAGATTTCAAAACAGATTTAAATGGAAAACAGAAAGAATGGGAAGCTGTAGTATTAATCCCATTTATTGATGAGGTGAGTGTTTTGGATTTGGGTGGAGAAGTAGTGTGTTTTCAAATATTTGCATATAGATTTGTTTCATTTTGGTCCCGTGTATGTGGTGTGATTTAGAAGGAAGGGGGAAAAAAGAAAATAAAGGGTAGTTAGCGTCATGTCTGTTTTCACCCGTACTTTAACAGTGTTGCTAACTGGCCCATTCTCAACCAACGCTACTTAGTTACAAACCTTCCTTCCTTCCCCATGATCTTAAAGAGAATGTTGTACAAAGCAATGTGCTAGCTGTTGACTGCATTTTAGGTCTCCTATGTCTGAGACCATAGTCCTCCCACAGGTGGGCAACCTTTTGTGCCACCGAGTTTCCTGTTCAACTACCCCTAGACTTATCACTTGACTGGCACTATTTTCTGGGTTGGTATCCCACAAGACCTTTTATTTCTCCTCATACCCCCTGGACAGCAATCCAGATACTCTGGGGAAGATTCCCACCCCAGCCAACAGGAGGCAGATGCCAAGTTTTAGTGGGGCATGCTCAGTGGGGATCTGACCCCTCCTGCTCCAGTTTGATTTCTGCTTCAGGCTAGGCAGGAGCAGACCTTGCTTCTCCTGGCCAAGGTAGCAGCTAATTTCTTCCCAAGTCCCTAATTTGTTAGTCAGAACTCAGGAGGGTGTGTGTGTCCCTTTGTGGGCCAGGCATTCCACCTCTAGTGCACCTTGCCTTACTTTAATTTCAATGAGGTTTTTGATGTGCTACCTCCAACCCCTCCTCCCATCCCAGCTGGTACAGGCAAGGGGAAGAATGGGCATGGAACAACTTCCCGTAGGCACTCCCACTACTCAATTAAGACATATTGATGGTGATGGAGGCCCCGTCTGGTCCAGCTTTGTGGGGGGAGTTTCAAGAAGTGACGCCAGCCAATGCGGTGGATGTCTTGGGGTCTGAGAGAGCCACCTGTTGTGAACTTGATCCATACCTCTCCTGGCTGGTGAAAGCCTCCACGGAGATGCTGGCGAGGGTGGTCAACGCATCCTTGCAGCAGGGGAGGTTGTCGCCTAGCCTCAAGGAGGCTGTGGTGCGCCCCCTGCTGAAGAAACCATGGTTGAACGTGGACGCACTCGCCAGCTACCGACCTGTCTCTTAACCTGCCCTTTTTAGGGAAGGTTATTGAGTGGGCGGTGGTGATCCAGCTCCAGGCGCATCTAGATGACATTGGTTTCCTGGACCCTTTTCAATCTGGGTTCCGCCCCGGCTATGGCACCGAGACGGCGTTGGTGGCCTTGGTAGACGACCTCCGCCGGGAGATGGACGCAGGATGTTCGACATTTCTCATCCTGCTAGATCTCTCGGCCGCTTTTGACACCGTGGACCATGGGCTGCTGTTGAGACGGCTGCGTGACCTGGGGGGTCTGGGCGGGACTGTTCTTGAATGGTTCCGCTCATTCCTCTCGGGGAGGAGCCAACGGGTGGTGCTGGGGGAGGAAACATCGTGCCCCCGCGCTTTACCGTGTGGCGTTCCGCAGGGATCGATCTTGTCTCCGTTGTTGTTTAATATCTATATGCAGCCCTTGGGGGAGGTCGTGAGAGGGTTCGGGGTGCGTTGTCACCAATATGCTGATGATACTCAGCTGTACCTCTCCTTTTCTACTGACCCAGACCCTGCTATCTCGGTGCTATCCCAGTGTTTGGAGGCCGTGGCGGAATGGATGTGGCAGAGCAGACTGAAGCTCAACCCCGATAAGACGGAGGTGGGGAGAGCGAGGGAGGTGTTGGCCCCCCTCATTGGGGGGGGTTCGCCCTCCTATAGCTCAGCAGGTTCGGAGTCTGGGGTGTTATTGGATGCAGACCTCCACCTGGAGCGGCAGGTGGAGCTAGTGGCAAAGGCCGCCTTCCGCCAGTTGTATCTGGTGCGGAGGCTGCGTACGTACGTCTCCAGCCCGGACCTGGCCTCCCTCATCCATGCCTTCGTCACCTCGAGGCTGGACTACTGCAATGCGCTCTATGTGGGGCTGCCCTTGTTCCAGGTTCGGAGGTTGCAGCTAGTGCAGAATGTGGCGGCCCGGCTCCTTTCGGGGACGGGCCGTTGGGAGCACAGAACACCTGTGCTTCGGACTCTGCACTGGCTGCCAATAGCATGCCGACCCAGGTTCAAGGTGTTGGTATTGATCTATAAGACCCTTCATGGTCTGGGCCCCTTGTACCTCAGGGACCGCCTTGCCCTCCATGCCCCAGAGCGACTCCTTCGGTCTGCCGGGGGTGCTGCCTTGGAGGTCCCCCGTGTTAAACGGGGGGCCACAATGGAAAGGGTATTCTCGGTGGCTGGGCCACACCTTTGGAATTCCCTCCCAGAGGAAGCCTGCCTGGCCCCAAGCCTCTTAACATTCCGACGAATCTGCAAAACCTGGCTGTTCACCCAGGCCTTTGGGGAGGGGGGTTAGGGGTTTTGATTCCCCTCCACCCTTATTTATTGTATTATTTTTTTTGTTCCCTAGCCGTGTTTTAATTGTTGACTTTGAGTGTTTTAAATGTTTTACAATTGTGTTTTTATTTTTGATATTGTTAGCCACCCCGAGCTGTTTCAAGAAGGGCGGGGTATAAACGCGATTAAATAAATAAATAAATATTGCCAGGCACTCCCATGCAAGAATTGGGGGCAGCAAATGCAGATGTTTCAGATGAAGCTGTGGACAAATCCCACACAGGAAAGAGCCTGCAGCCCCACACCACAAGATCCAATCACGCCAGGAACAAAATGGTGCCTGCTAAGCTGTGGACCGACATGGAGGACAGACAGCAGCCAGACGGGCACAGATCAGAGCCCAGACATGTGCAACATGTGCAATTGCACATAGCCCCACGGGAGCCGGAGCCCCGCTCCTGGAGCCTGGTCTGTTGCTCCGTCGGCGCTCACCTGAATTCAAAATCCAGGCTGGCCCCGCCCCCGTTGTCGGAGCTGCTAGCCCTAGGAGAATCAGCTGAGCTCAGCTCAGCTGTAGCCCCGTAGTGGAGGGGGGGGAAGGAAGGAGGGAGAGAAAATCTCTCCTCTCCCGCCCCCCCCTCACCACTTGCCGCTGGTCCCGCATGCCCCAGCCCAGCGAGCCAGGATTTAGAACAGAAGGTTGCTACCTTGTAAACAAGGTTCTTCGAGATGGCTCTAAACTTTCTCACAAATGGGTTTGCGCTTGCACGCCCTTCTCTTACCAGCAGATACCAAGCTCGCTAGTTTGAAAAACCACGTGACTGTCTTGAGCCCCCACAGTATATAAGGTACCTTCCCGCCCAAACCCAACAGTTCCTTCCAACCCTAAGCGATTAGGAAGAAAATTCCATGCTGGGTCGGAAGGGTGGGTATTTGTGAAAATGTTCAGAGCCATCTCGAAGAACCTTGTTTACAAGGNTCCATGCTGGGTCGGAAGGGTGGGTATTTGTGAAAATGTTCAGAGCCATCTCGAAGAACCTTGTTTACAAGGCAGCAACCTTCTGTTCTTCTTTGAGTGGCTCCTCACGTTCTCACAAATGGGAGAGTACCAAACCTAGATCAAGGTGGTGGTGGAATTTTCTTATAGAATAAAAACAACATACCTCTGCAAGCAAAAAGTGTGTAAGTTTATTCTGTTAACTTACTCTAAAAGTTCCTTTTTCTTTTTTTTTTTTAAACGACAAAGTAAAATAGATGATTAAGTCTTAATTACAGAATTCAGTATAGATACTCCCAGAGAGGTGTCAGATTCAGAATTGAGATGTAAAGCATAATGCTTAGTGAATGTATGCGGGGAACTCCAGGTTGCAGCCCTGAAGATCTCGAAAGGAGAGATGTTGCAAAATGCTGCTGAGCTCTGAGTGAATGAGCCTTTAAATAAGGCGGGGGTGGACTTCCTACCTGCTCATAGACAAATGAGATCAAATGCACTAACCATTTTGAGATAGTTTGGGATGAAACCTTTTGCCCTAACTTGGGAAGGGGAGAGGAACAAATTGTCAGTCCATCTGCAGTGTTGGGTCTTGTCTAAATAGAGCAGGACCGCTCTCTTAACATCCAAAGTGTGAAATATGGCTAAGATTTCTGACTCATGAGGTGGGAGGGAGGAATACTGGGAAGACAATTTTTTTGTGCCATATGAAACCTGGACACCGTTTTAGGGATAAACGACGGCTGGAGAGAGATCTCTATCCTGTCTGGGAAGACTGAGAAGTAAGGCTCCTTGACAGATATAGTGGCGAGTTCACTCACCCGCCTAAGGGACATGATGGCAACCAAAAAGGCAGCCTTCAGAGATCAGTGGAACAGGTCAGATTGTTCTACAGGTTTGAAAGGGTGTTTTGTCAGTTGATCTAGAACAAGGTTCAGATCCCACTGAGAAACGGGGTGTTTGTGAGGGGGAAAAAAATTAATTAGTTCCTTAAGAAACTTTTTTTTTACCAGAGGGTGACCAAAAAGGGATTGGGAATTTGGGAGGGCAACACGCTGGGCTATTGCTGAGAGATGCACTCTTATAGAAGAGTGCGCAAGGCCCTTCTCAGCCAGGTCCAACAAGTATTGAAGGACTAGTGGCACGGTTACCTGATCTACTGAGATGGATCTCCCAGATAACCAATAGGAGAATCTCCTCCATTTGGAATCATATGATCTTTTAGTAGATTGTTTCAAATCACTATCCAGCACCAGATTTAATTTAAGAACAATTTGGGATGGACAATTTAAGAACCCACCTGAAGCAGGGTCAATGGTATGCAGTTATTGATCTAAAAGATGCTTATTTTCATGTTAGATTGCATACCTCCTGTAGAAGATTCTTCCGTTTCACCCATGACTCCATGCATTTTCAGTTTTGTTCATTACCATTTGGACTCTCCTCAGCCCCTAGGGTCTTTACTAAGGTTTTGACCCCAGTCATAGCTTTCCTTCGTAAGCAGGGCATTGCCATTTCCCCCTACCTAAATGACTGGTTACTAATACCCCAGTACTAATACTAATCTATGCATAAAGCTGGGACTAACTATAAATGTACAGAAGTCCTGCCTGTCTCCTAAATGTCTTGTTGAAAAAGACATTTGTTCTGTTATTACTATATATGAACACTTTTGCTTGATTATTTTCATTTGTTTTGACTATTACTGCCAAATTCTTGCAAAAAATCTATAATACCCTTCCTTCCATCTCCTCCTGTTCCCTCCCTGTATTGGCAGGAGGGGAAACTGGGAGAGGGGGCTAGATGAGGGGTACTTTGACATGTTGGGGTGGTTTAAGCAAGGGGGTGGATGGATCTGTGAGACAAGTGGCAAGGGGGTGCTATGTGTGGGAAGCTGAGGGGTAAAAAGTGCTGGGACTAAAAAGGGCCCAAGGCATGTGCGTAGATATGATGGAAATGTATGCAAAATATGCAAATTTGTGTGTTTGCATAAATGGGCAGGCCCTAATTATGCAAATTAGGCCCCGCACCAAGACTTCGCACATGGCCCCACAAACCCTAGGGCTGGCCCTGCTGATCATCCCTCCAAATGGAGGTGTTGAATCAGATCCTGGTCTCCCTGGATAAAATGAATAGGGAGTGGGCCCAGGCCAGAGTAAGACCCAGGGACATTAAAAGGAGGCAGCCTCCCTCCCCTTCTCAGTCCTTGGCTGAGGGGATCCGAGCTTTAAAGGCCGGCCTAAGTACGTATGTAGAGGCAAGCAGCCAACCCACAGAATATGAGAGAGGCAACGAATAGTCATAGATATGTCAGAGTGCATGAAGCTTTCAGATCCCATCTCAAATGATGATTGGGGTCAGAATTTATTTCTGGAGGAACTACTTCTGTCATTTGGTACAGACTCTCCATTGCCCCCTAACACACTCAGAGCTCCCACAAACCGAAGGGCCAACTTCCCATGTTATTTCCTGAGGGGAATGCTGATTTCGCAGAGCAAGAGAGCGATGTACCTGGCTTACAGGGGTAAGATGCCCAGGAGAATTCAGAAAACTTTTCAAGTCCTCGGGGGAGGACTTCTCTGGAGAATATGTCCCAAAATCCCCTGGCAGGAATAAAGGGCTTCCCCTGGACAAGGCTTTTGAGAGAATTATTAAAGCCGAATGGCAGCAGCCTGGCAAGCCTTTGAGGTTCAGCAAGACTCATGAGCCTTTGTATACCTTTTCTAAGTGAAAGTAGGTGCTGTTTCTCATCCCTAAGGTAAATATGGCTGTGGCATCATTAGCATGCCAATCTATGTTTCCATTGGAAGGGGATTTATACCCCAAGGACCTGACCGCTAGGGGAATAGAGTCCAGTCTATGGAAAAACTTTGAAGCAGTGTCAGCAATGCTCCGAATGATAACAGTAACGTCCTGTTACTCTTTCAAGAGTACTTTCAAGATGGTTTAAACAGGCAAAAGATGGTTTAAACAGGCAAAAGACTCTGAGCTCTCCATGAGTCATATTAGGATCCTATCATCAAGGATTCAGTTAACCTTAGCCTTTACAGTGGATGCTTCTACTGATGCTCTCACCTGTTCTGCCAGGGTTGAGGCAGCTAATGTTGATGCCAGAAGAAGACACTGGTTAAGATCCTGGAAAGCAGAGCCATCATGCTAAGAATTTGCTAATTTCAGGATCTTATAAGGGGACAAAGTTGTTTGGGTTATTTCTAGACATGGTCTTAGTGGATAAAGCGTACATTGCAGCTTTTCACCAACACTAAGCACATTTTTCACCCCTACAGCACAACCTCCTGTTCTGGATTGGACTAAAGGAGAGGCATCTCCACTCCCCAAGGCAGAGAGCCTAGAGGTAGAGCTCATTGGTAGAGACAGCATAGATTTGCAGGACGTCACTGCTCCAAGCAGGGTCCAAATTTCACCCCCTCCTTCTAAGCCAGACACATTACTATCCAGATCTAATGTCCAGGGAGGACCCACTTTTAAGGGGAAGTCTTCAGCTATTTGCTGACAGGTGGGCTCTTGCAACCTCAGATAACTGGATAAAGGGGGTTATAAGCAATGAATAGTGCCGAGGACTGCCTGAATGCAGTGGTTGGTCCTATCTGTATAAACCTTTAACACCCTACACACATTTAAAGAGTGCCACAACTTCTCTTGAGGATGAAGAGGTTTATTTATTTATTTAAAAAGTTTTCTACCCTGCCCATCCTGCCACAGGCAGCTCACAATAAAAACAAAACTTAAAACACATAACAGGGAGGATTAAAATACCCCCACCCTAACCTACTCCCTCCCATCCTCCCCACCAAAAGCCAGGCGGAACAGCCATATTTTACAACAACCTCAAAAAGTGGGAAGATCCGGGTCCAAATGGGCCTCCAACAGCAGGGAGTTCCACAGCTGTGGAGCAGCCACCAAAAAAGCCTTCCCCATCGTGGCCTCCTGATGAACTCAGGGGACCTTGAGGTGAGCACCCCCCAATGACTGCAGGGGCGGGCCGATCCAGGTCTTGAGGGGTGAGACTGTCCCGCAAATAGGTCGGGCCAAGGCCATTTAGGGCTTTATAGGCAAGCACCAACACCTTGAATCGGGCCCAGAAGATTATAGGTAGCCAGTGCAGAGACCGAAGAACTAGTGTAATATATTCCCGGCGGCCCAGTCCCACCAGGAGATGGGCCGCCACATTCTGCACCAGCTGCAGTCTCCAAACCATCACCATGGGTAGCCCCACGTAGAGCGCGTTACAGTAGTCTAGCCTACAGGCGATGAAAGCATGGATGACAGTGGCCAGGTCAGAGTCCGAAACGTACGGCCGAAGGCGACACACCAGATATAGTTGACGAAAGGCACTCCTTGCCACAGACTCCACCTTAGCATCCAAGTGAAGCTGGAAATCAAGGAGCACCCCCAGACTCCATACCTGGGGAACCAGTAGAGGGCAGACCCCATCAATGATGGGGGCCATCACCTCTGCTGCCTTATGCACCAGCATCATCTCCGTCTTGCCAGGATTCAGCTTTAGTTGATTCGCCCTCATCCAATCCCCCACAGCTGTCAGACACCCAGTAAGCACCGAGACTGCTGGGACTGGGTACAATGAAAAGGAGAGGTAAAGCTGAGTGTCATCAGCATATTAATGACATCGCATGCCAAACTTCCTGACCACCTCGCCAAGCAGCTGCATATACACATTGAACAGGAGAGGGGACAAAACAGAACACTGCGGGACTCCACACTAAAGGTCTCAGTATGATGATCTAATACCTGGCGTAGGTCATCGACCAAGACCACAAGTGCAGTCTCCGTGCCAAACCCAGGGCAAAAACCAGACTGCGAGGGATCAAGAAAACCGACATAGTCCAGATGCTCCTGCAACTACCGGGCCACCACCAGTTCAAAAACCTTCCCTGAAAAGGGAAGGTTAGAGACTGGTCAATAGCTGGTAAGGGAGTCAACGTCAAACGATGGTTTCTTGAGCAGGATCCGCACTACTGCCTCCTTAAGGCAGCCCAGAACCCTGCCCTCCCTAAGGGAGGCATTGACAACCTCTGCCAGCAACGGTCCCATCGTTTCCTGGCAAGCCTTAACCAGCCAGGAAGGGCAGGGGTCCAATTCACAACAGGTAACTCTAACAGCCCCAGGAACATCCTCTGCATTGGTAGGGGTCACCGACCGAAACTGATCCCACAAACATGGACAAGGCGGGGCTTCCATAACCTCTGGTTGCCCCGCTGTAGAAAATGTGGCATCAAAACTGTGGTGAATCTGAGCGACCTTATCCGCAAAATAATCCACAAACATGTCACAGCAGATGCCAGATGACTCCACTCCTAGGTGGGGAGGCCAGACTGACCAGCTCCTACACCACCCGGAACAGCTCCGCTGGATGGAATTCAGTGGATGCTATGAGGGCAGTAAAAAACTCCTTCCTTGCTGCCCACATAGCCACGGCATAGGCTCGTAAACGTGCTCTATGTCACAATCTGTTGGCTTCAGCACACGAACGGCGCCACCATCACTCCAAACGCCATCCCTCCTGCTTCAGCACCCACAGCCCCTACAAAAACCAGGGAGGCCTGCGGTGCTGCCGCCTGGGAAGTGGATGCCTCGGAGCCCTCTGATCAGTGGCCTCAGTCAGCAAGGTGTTCGACAGCCCGATGAGGTCATCGATAAGACGGTCGTCCAGATCAGAAGGTATATCCCCCAGAGCCTCCTGGAACCATTTTGGTTCCATCAGTCTATGGGGGTGAACCATTCGAATTGGTTCCATGTCTGTCCAGGGGCAGACGTGCGCCAGGAGAAAAGCCTGCAGGAGGTAATAATCTTTAGGACAAAAAGGAGGTAACGCAAGCTCCTGAGCCCTGTGAAAAACAGAATTAAACTTTGGGATAAAAGCCTCATCCAGTCTCAGAATAAACGATTCTTTACAAAAAACACAAAAATCTTAATTTATACATAAAGCCCCCAGTTCTGAAACTGCGGAAGTAACTGCTATAAGGAAAGCACTTTAACAGAAAGTATAACAAGATTTCCCCTTAAAGTCTCAAAAGGAGACTTGAGCAGGGCCATTGTACTGCTGGAGGTGAATGAGCCTAGCTGCCTTTCAAAAAACCAATACCCTAACATGGGGATGCAAGGAAGCTTTTGCACCTAAGGAACAACTGAGGGCACTATCCAAGGCGGCATCCTGCCTGGACAGTGTATTAGGCTTTAAACTCTTCTCCAAACCAGCTTGCAAAAACCCCAGTACTGTAGTAACATCTGCTGATTGTAGAACAGAAGATTTGTGAGCACACCAGTCTGCAAATATCCGCCATGTGCACTGGTATATTCTTTTAGTGGACCGTCTTCTATTTGACATCAAAGTACTTAGCACTGCCTTGGAGTACCCTAGCTGATGGAGAGCTTGGCATTCAATTTCTATGCAGTAGGTTTGAGGAGGCTCATGTTCTCATAAAACACTGCACCCTGAGACAGATTTACAAAAAGAACATAGGTGTAATGGAGGCACTGCCTTCAACTCCATGAAGTCTGAGAACCAAGGTCTCCTGGGCCAAAATGGAGCGATGAGAATCATTGAGGCTCTCTTTCCTCAATTTGTTGATTGTCCTGCCAATGAGAGTGAAGGGTTGAAAGATGTATAGAAGGCCTTGCCGCCAAATCTGACTCAGGCTATTGCAAACCTCTACTCCCTCCTCTCAGTTATGCAACTTGAACCTGTTTACCTTCACATTCTGCTGAGGTTCGGAAAGGTCCAAAATTGGCTTATTATCATCTGGAAGGCCACACTGCTGAAGGACCATTCTTCTGAATCCAGCCTTCACTGACTGAGCCAGTCTGCTTGATGACTGTTTTCCCCCCAAATGTGTAGTGCTCAGGTTGATGCCAGTTTGTCCTCTGCCCACTTTAGTAGTCCTATGGCTTCCTTGTTGAGGGATTGAGATCTTGACACTGTCCCCCCCGATCGTTTGCGTACATCTTTGCAGTTGTATTGTCCGTATACACCAGGAGGTGCCACTCTTGTATCTCTGGCACAAACCGTAGGAAAGCCAAATAAACTGCCCACAGTTCCAGCCAGTTTATACTGTGCTACTTCTCAGTTTTGGAGCATATTCCCCTGAGTAGATCTCTGCATCAAATGAGTCTGCCAACCGTAAAGACTTGCATTGGTTGTCACGGTTATCCTGGCAGGATCTGAGGGGAGAAAGTTCTCAGATTAAATCTGGTCCACTGCAGGTGATGAATGCATGATGCCAACAGCCTAGCAGGCTCACTATATATACCATAGTTAGCACCTCATGTGTATTGGACTGGATCTGGACAGTTAACTGACAAAGTTTTTCTTGTCTTTATAAAAGAATGAACAGTCCGTTTTAAATGAGTATTGAGCATTACTCCTAGATGTTCCAATCTCTGAGATGGAACTAACTGACTTTTGCTGATGTTTATGATGAAACTCTGATGCTGTAAGTAGTTCATTGGCCAGACCCCTGGTGGCGTATTCCTTAGAGGGGGACTTGACAGCAGGTCATCCAGATATGGATGCACGTGAATTTCCTCCATTCTGGATATGGATGCACGTGAATTTCCTCCATCCAGAGATTGGCAATCAGGGCTACCAGAATCTTCATGAAGGTTCTGGGGGATGATGCTAGCCTGAAAGGTAAGTCCTGATATTGCCAATGCTGTTGTGCATAACAAAATCTGAGCCACCTGTGATGAGTTGGTCTGAATAGGACATGAAGATAAGCCTAGTTTAAATGCAGTGATGTTAACCAATCCCCCTCCCCTGAGAGATTGCCAGGCAAACTGACTGAAGGGTCTGCCTTCGAAAGCTGCTGGTCCTTTACAGAGCAATTGAGCCTTTTCTAATCAAAAACTGCTCGCCAATCTCTGGACTTCTTTGCAACTAAAAAGAGAATGGAATAAAGCCCAGAACGCTGTGCTCACATGGGAACTGGCTCTCTTAGGGATTCGACTCCAGGTAAGAATTTTAGTTTCAGATTTTTTTGTTTCAGATCTCTTTCTACTATTGAAGTCAAGGGGAAGAAGCCGCAATGAAAAAAAGTCCAAATCAGCACAATGCAAAATATCCTAAACAAAATCAGTGTAAAAGAACCAAAACACTGGAAGTGAAAAAATCCAAAATTTCAGATTAATCTGAAACAGCCATTTTGGGGCAATTTGGTTCTATCTGAAACTGAAATTCCCATCTCTAGGCTCTGTGGCTCCTAGATGAAACAGGCGGGCTGTCTTGTCCAGCTTTGTTCTTTGTAGGTTTTTTTGAAATGGGGGAATCTACAAAGGTGTCGAACGGGCTCCTTCAGAGTTCTGTGGTGTGCCACAGAGCCTTTTGAGCCTTTAAGGGGAGACTTTGTTTCTTTCTGTTAAAGTGCTTTCCTTATAGCAGTTGCTTCCCTAGGAGAGTTTCAGAACTGGGGGCTTTATGTATAAATGCAGCTTTCTGTGTTTTTTGTAAAGCATCTGTTATACTGAGACTGGATCAGGCTTTTATTATCTCGAAGGTTAATTCTGTTTTTCACAGGGCTCAGGACATTGTGTTACCTTCTTTTTGAGCTAAACTAATTCATCCTCAAGCGAAGTTGTGTCACTCCTTAGGTGTGAGTAAGGAGTTAAAGGTTTATATAGATAGGACCAACTGCTGCATTTAGGCAGATCTCGGCATTATTCATTGCTTTATAAGAGTTGGTGGTGGCTCGCCTACAGATCCTGGTGGGGGGTGGACAAGTACTGTCTTACAGTGGTTCCGTTTCTGCCTCGCAGATAGATCTCAGCAGGTGGTACTGGGGAATTGTTCATTGTCCCCTGGGGTCCTCCCATCCCACAAGGTTCTATTCTGTCCCCGCTCCTATTCATTGTATATATGCAGCTGCTTGGAGAGGTTGTGTGCAGCAGGGGGGGTTTGTTGTCATCAGTATGCCAACAACACCTCGCTGTACCTTTCTTTTTCAACCAACTCAGGCCCTGCAGTCTTGTTGGTTTCCCGGTGTTTGGCTGCTGTGGGGGATTGGATGAGGTCGAGCCAATTAAAACTCAATCCCGACAAGACAGAGGTAATGTTAGTGGGCTGTGTCGGTGATCTGGGGGAAGGGGAAATCCCTGTTATCAGGGAGGTCCCCCCTTCATTGGTTCCATCTGTGCGTAGCTTGGGGGTATTCCTGGATTCACAGCTGTGCCTGGATCAAGAGCTGTTGGCTGTGGCCAGGGGTGCCTTTCGCCAGTTACAACTGGTGAAGGAGCTACACCCGTATGTCTCAGAATCTGATCATGCCACTGTCATCCATGCATTCATCACCTCGAGGTTAGACTACTGTAATGCACGCTACGTGGGGCTGCCCATGGTGATGGTCCGGAAGCTGCAACTGGAGCAAAATGTGGTGGCCCATCTCCTAATGGGGATGGGTCGCAGGGAGCACATTCAACAAGGCATTGCACTGGTTGCCAGTTGTCTTCCAGGCCCGATTCAGGGTGCTGGTTTTAACCTATAAAGCCCTACACGGCCTGAGTCCTGCTTATCCGAAGGACCACCTCACTCTCTGGACCCTGAGGCAGCCCCTGCAGTTGACTGGGGATGCCCTTCTGGAGGTCCTGCATTTTCAGTGGGTCTGAACAGACAGGAGGGCGTTCTTGGCGGCTGCCCCGTAACTGTAGAATGCCTCCCGGTGGATGTCCACCTCAGCCTGGATCTTCTTACTTTCCACTGGCATTGTAAGACCTGCATCTTCTGTCAGGCATTTGGCAGGGGAGGGTGGGATGGGTTAACTGGTTTTGTGGAGGGGTTATTTATTATACAGACCAGGCTTGTGAGACTGATTTTATTGTTGTTTTTATTGTATTTAATGTTCAATGTCTTATCTTATTTACTGTTTTATCTTTGCTGTAAGCTGCCCCAAGTCACCATGAGAGGAGCAGGGTAAAAGTATGAAAATAAATAAAAAATAACTCCCTTAAAAAGGGAAAGAATGTATCAAGTGACTTCCAGATGAATCTCTACGTGTATTTTTGAGGCTTATAGTGCAGCAGGGTTACTCCCTCTGTAGTCCATTTTGCCTCATTTGCTGAGAGCTGCTGCTGCTTGAGCAGTTTAGTTCCCGAGCGCCCTATGAGGAGATTGGTTTGTCAGCTACTTGGTCTTTCTTACATGCCTTTACTAGACACTATTAGATCCATTCTCAGAACTCAGCTGAAGCAGCATTTGGGAGAAATGTTCTCCTGGGTACTATAATCATGTCAGAGATAAGTGACTGCTGTATTGAGGGGTTAGTGGTGATCCTTGCCCAAGTTTTTTGTGGGGTACTGTTTTAGTTATATCCCCAGAGTAATTGGATTGCTGTTGAGGAGATATGAGGAGAAAGGAAAATTGGGTCCCTTACCATGTGAATTTTTCTTCTCGAAGGACCTCTTGGCTAGTAATGCCTTCCTTCCTGAGGTTTTTTGTGGTGCAATTACACTCTTTTGTGTAGTCCAGTTTATTTGATCCATTTTGTATTTTTTTGCCGCTGTGCCTGAGGAGAGGAAACTTTTTAAAAAATAAAAATGAAAAAGCGGGTGGGAGGGGGGAGAGAAGGGAAATGGCGATTTGAATTTATTAGTGGCATTGCTTGTTAGGGATTGTGGTTTCAGATTCAAGGCTGTTGAACAACTGGTGCAGGAGGGGTCAGATACCCACTGAGCATGCTCCACTAAAACTTGGTGTCTGCCTCCTGCTGACTGGGGATCTTTCCCAGAGTAATTGAATTGCTGTCCAGGAGGTCCTTTGAGAAAGAAAGTTCACAAGGAGCCAAATTTCTTTTCTTCCTTGCTGTGAAATTTCTCTACCATTTTTATCTTCAATTTAGAAACGATTGTTAGAAGCTATGGAATCATGCAACAAGTGCCTATTGGAAGAAGAGAGGCATAGAAATACGCACAGCGAGTGCCTAATGTACTGGCTTGACAAGGATACAGAGTTCAAATACCTGTCGCCATGGCCAGAGAAATTCCCTTCTGTAGAAAGATGCTGTGCCAGGTAATTCTTATTAAAGCATGCTCATTTGATTTACATATAGCCTTTCCATTTGATCAGTGTATTTGTAATTAATATATCTGTCCTTGCTAACAAGAAGAATAGTTATGCTATCACTATACATATTTTGCTCATTCCATATCTGAACATATTTTTATTCAAAAAAATGTCTTACTTAGTTCATTGTTAGAATATATATGAGAGAATTAATTTTTTAACTCATAAATTGTGTCAAACTGCATTTGAACAGAGGTTGAAATGAAAAACACACACACAAAAATATTTTGTATTTAATAAAATGCACCAGCCATTGGATTCACAAGACAAAAAAGTATAATTGAAGATATTCCTACTAAGCCTAAAATAAAGACCCATCAGTATATTTTCAGTTTGACATGTTGAAAGTAGAGTATGCCAACACTTCTTGTAAAGAATAAAAATGATATACTTAAAGACTGATCCTATACTAGACTGAGAGCTTAATCCTGCAGAGGCTCATGCAGTACAGACACTATCGTCCTTTTCACACAGACACACTAACACTGATAAAATGGGTGTTAGGTTGTATTAGAAATGTTGCAGGGCTGCAGGTGTGCTCTATGGGTGCCTTGCAACATGTATAATAAAATGTAACACCCATTTTATCAGTGTTAGAGTGTCTGTGTGAAAAGGGCCATTGTGGCTTGAGGCATCCCATTGAAGTACATTACATGATATACTATGTCAGTGTTCTAAAACGTGAACTCAAGTAAAAGACATTCTCCTGATTCTGCATATAAAAAGGTGCCTTTAAGTTAATAAAACTTGAACAGAATTTGAGTCCACAGTTAGAAAAATAAAAGTAATTGTAACTTATAATACAGCTTTATATATTCTAATCTTATCTGAGGCTGATAATTCTAGGGATTTCTTTGAATCTGAACTTATTATTTTTGCTTAATACTCTTTTAGGCTTTAATTCTTAAATCTCTCCCTTTGAAGTAGCTACTCCTTCCTTAGGAAAGTTTATTGAGAGAGTGTAGCAATTAGTTAGGTGGTTAATGTCCAAAAATGAGTTCTTGCCATTACTGCTTTCAGTATGGCTGTTAGTTTGCCTTCAAAAGGTGTTACACTCAATTATAATCTTATGATCCTACCTAATTAAACTAACACTGAAAGACAAAATTAGAATGTTACACAAGATTTTTTAATTATTTTTTTTAAAAAGCAGTGTTGAATATTTCACATGTTTTCTTGATACCATGCTCTTCTATGTTGAAGCTGTATTAGCTAACACGTTACTTGTAACTTTTTGTTTCCCAGATACAAGCCAATTTCTTTGGATGCCTGGCACGTAGCTATAACCCACAATAAAATAACTATAGTTGACAAGAATGCAATATATTTTTGTGGATTTCCTACTCTAAAACACATTAAACATAAGGTAAACCGCTCGTGCACGTTGGTATTTTCCTAATCTATCACATAAATTACTAGGAAGGTATTTAAAGTAAATTTCATGTAGTGTGTTTTTTCCTCCCCTAAAGTTCTATCTAAGAAAATGTGGAGTACAAGTATTCCAGCAGAGTAGCCATGGAGAGAACATGCTGCTAGAGATTGTAGCTGATGGAGATTTGAAAGAGCAGGTGAGTTCTGTTGGGGTTTTTTTGTTTGTTTTTTTAAAAGAGTTTTGTTATGGCAAGCAGTATATTAAATAAATCGCCCAAAGTAAAGTTGGGGTTAGGTTTGCTGTATTTATTTCTTGATACATTTTATTTTCATATGGAAAAAACAAAAAGAGGGAGGAAAGTATTAAGGTGAAGATTAAGCTCTATTTGACAGCCCTCTTCCTCAGGCAGCCGCTTCAAGATATCCTTGAGGTGTTGAGTACAACTTTCAGTATTTTCAAACACGACGCAGCCACCCATGGCCCCCCACACTGACCGCACGTCCAGCTGCTCGTGTGAAGGTAGTGCATGAGAGAGCTGTTGCTGCCATTTGTTTCTGTTGTCTCAGGGGAAACTACTGGATGAATAGTTGCCAGAGGAGGTGCGTCCATAACCTGTGTATCTGAAGTTTTGTTTGAGATGTGGATGAAAGGGACGTTTGGTGCTGGAGAAGTACTGCAGTGTGTGCTGCTTTGTGTTGTCCGAGGCATCCTCTAGTACCCTGTCAAGACAGAATCGTTCCCCTGGTAATCCCCCACTACTAGTAGGTTCTTGGCCATGTTATCTCCTCACCACACTCTCAGCCATAGTCTACGCCTAGTGGTAACGTTGGCTGCTACTGCTCGAGTTGCCCATGACAGGATGTCTGATGAGGCATCCATTAGGAAGGCCATGGCCAAGGTGATGCGAGTTGCCAGGATCCTGGATTTCTCGGCAGGGAGTTGCAGGTCCCTGCCCTGCTCAAACCATTTCATCGGTCCCTGATGAAGTATGAAGAGGTAGTGGCCATGCAGAGGTAGCCTCGAAATTGCATCTAAGGCCTAATTCAATACCCCGTTACGTATTGTAGAGTTAGCTTTCTGTTCAGTAACACACAGCAGAAGTTTCTTCAAAACAGAACTTTACTAAGAGCTTAGAAGACATGCTTTACAGACTGCATGGGACAAGATGGAGGACAGAGAGAGAGAAGAAGAGAGGAGACAAGGAGGGAAAAAACAAACTGTTTCATCCCCTGACCCTCCCCCTACTGGACAAGCCCCATATTAAGCTTGCAGGGCTTGCAATGGGCTTTTACTTGTGACTGTTGCACATTCCAACACCCCTTCTCAACAGTCACTAGTCAAACCCACTAGGTTCATTCTTCTTAATAGCTTGCGTTGACGTTCCCCTGCTAGTGGCTTCGTGAACACATCCGCTGTCATATGCTTGACTTGCATTCCTCTTCCGGCAGCTATGCTTAACAATGTTCTGATTGTAGCGTGCTTAACTAGAGGTGCAAATGTTTCATCGTAGTCTTCTCCGTACTTCTGGGAGTATCCTTTCGCGACAAGTCGGACCTTGTACCGTTCAATATTTCCCTGCGCATTGTACTTTATTTTAAATGTCCATTTACAACCTATAGTCTTTCTCCCTGCGGGCAGTGGAGTAAGTGTCGACGTCACGTTGTCCTGCATAGACTTTACTACTTCTTCAGCCGCTCTCACCCATTTTTCTGCTTCCCCTTCTGACATATGTGAGATGTCCTCCCAGGATGCTGGCTCTGACAGTTTACTGGTGCTGACTTTGTAGGACAGATGAATGGGGGGAATGCTGTTACGAATTGTAACCGTTCTCTGTGTTTCCTGACTAGGAGCAGGACTTAAACTCCTAGTAGGCAGTTCCCAATTCCGGGATCTGGACAGAGGCACCATGAAACAGACCACAAGCCCTTTAAATAGACATGTGTTTATTATAAAAAGAACTGAGAACATAGCACCAATACAGCTGCATCTAGCAATAGCCTTCACCTACTCTAACAGCAAGCACACACACATAAGTACATACATATGAGTTCTTACGTGTCAGAGGTCTCAGGTCTGGTCTCGAGAGGAGAGGCAGGGCGGGGGCCCAATCGAGGTCTATCTAGGAACCTAGCTGCTGGAGTCTTGGCTTTTCACAGCCTTTGAGGGTTTCGGAAAGGACCAAGCATCGATCAACCAGCAGTCACCTGAGTGACTGGTCAGAGGGTCCCATGCAAGGCATCTTTCCTGTCTAGGGCTGGCCTTTTTATCCAGTGACTGCCTTATGATTATCCAGAGTGCGGGGTTGTCAGTGCTAAGCCTAGAAAGTTCTCCCATTGGCTGTTCAGATCTGGGGTACTTTTTGCTTAGTCACTGTCATTATGGGATGTTCTGACCAGTTGGATCCTGCCTACCCCTCCCTCCAGATGGGAGGCCTGATCCTTGGCCATGAGTTACCCATGCCCCTTTCTATAAGGCATCTCACTGTCTGACCAGGTCATTTTCTCCTTATATTGCTCCATCCTTACCTGTTCCTGTAACCTTCTTTCTTGTTTATTATTTACTTTAAAGTACAGCCATATTCTGGGAACGGACAGTTCTTACTACTAGGCCTCACTTTCTAGATGACAAGAATATATCCGCATATTTCTCTCTCCTCCTGCCAGCCTGTTTTCCTCCTAATATGCATTTTCAATATTCCTAAACTAAAGTTACTATAAAGCATGTAGCAAGCAAATAAAGCATATAGGAAACGCATAACATCCTATTAATAGTTAGAGATGTGTACAATATTCTCCTGGTTACTTAGTGCTTCAATCAGTCTATTTATTCACTACAATGCCTTTGGTTAGACCTTGTCGACTGCCTTGGCTCAGCATCAGCAGCCGGCTGTGTCTGTTCCTGCACTTCTGTTACCTTTGTGCCGATTTTGGCTATTTGTTCAGAGAATTGCTCCCTTTCAGTGGTTTTGTCTGTGGTTGATTGTTCTCCTTCACCTGGACCTTGGAGAGTCATCACACTGTTGCTTGAGTTTTCCACAAAGGTCACACTGTTACTAATGGTTATTCTGTCTGTGCGTGGATCCAGGATCCTGTAACCTTTGGAATGCTTACTGTATCCTACGAGGATGCCTTCCACTGCTCTGTTTTGCAGTTTGGTACGTTTCTCCTCTGGGACATATACGTACGTCTTACTTCCAAATACTCTGATGTAGCCCACACTAGGTTTTTGACCATGCCCCAGTTCATATGGAGTTTTCCTCACTGTTCTAGAATACAGCCGATTTTGTAGGTAGTTAGCAGCAACTGCTGCTTCGCCCTAGTATCTTTCTGGTAGTCCAGAGTCTGTTAACATGTATGTAACCATTTCAGTTAGCGTTCTGTTTTTCCTTTCAGCTGTTCCGTTCTGCTCGGGTGTATATGGCACTGTCTTTTGGTGCTCAATTTCATGGAGTCTCAGGAAGTCCTCGACTTCCTTTCCTGCGAACTCACCTCCATTGTCAGTCCGCAGTGTCTTTGGTCTGCACTGGAACTTGTTGTTTGTCATGGTCACATAGGCCTGAGGTTTGTCAAATACTTCATCTTTACTCTTCATGATGTACGTGGTCGTGTACCTTGAATAGTCCTCAATAAAAGTTACTGTATACTGATTGCCTCCTGGCGTGGGAACCTTCATTGGGCCACAGACGTCACTGTGTACAAGATCAAGCTGTTTCATGGCTCTATTCTGTCAGGCCCGGACCTGAGGGGCCGCAGCTGTCGGAGAGCGCCAGCGGCACCCGCAATCCAGAAGGAGACATCCACGGCGAGTCCCAGCCCCACCACGGTGCTCTGGGATGTTGGGACACCACCAGGGCCGTCAGCGACGCTGCTGCAGGACCTGGAAGAATGCAAGCCGGGCGAACCTGACACGCCCCCACAGCTCCACGCCGATTCCGGGAGCGGAGTTACAGAGACACTGTGGGAAGAAGTCCCGCCCCCTGCCTCAATCCCAGCCCCGCGGTGCTCAGAGCATTTGAGACACCGCCTTACCAGGAGGGATAAAAGCGGCTCCCCTCCACCATGGCGCCGCTGGTGATCAGTGCTTCAACGCCTGTGAGACTGGCCCCTTGCTGTGACTAGGATACCTCTGACCCTTGGAGCTACCCTATTGCGTGTGTCTTCGGTGTGCGTGTTGTGTGACTGAGGAGAACGCGAGTTGTGAGTGTGTGAGGTGAGCGAGTGCAGTACACTGCAGTGTAAGTCTGGAACCTTCCTTATTGACTCATTGGGGCACTATCCCTTGGACCTTTCTTGCGAGTGTAAGCCCTATCCCGTTCGCCCCCACCCCCTCCCGGGGCTTGGCACCCTAGTTCCTTCCTCACTACCCACTCTTCCCTTCCCTTCGCCCTGTGTGCTTGGTTGTGGTGGCAGCTCAAAGGTGTGCGCTCATCCCTGATACCCTGTGATGATCCAGGCTGTGGAGTCTTAATCCTAGAGGCCCTATACTGTCCTGAGCATTTGTTTTCAAGCACCCTTTTGCCGCTCCGTATATATATATATGTGTGTGTGTGTGTGTGTGTGTGTGTGTGTGTGTGTGTGTGTGTGTGTGTGTGTGTGTGTG
>QEPC01003437.1:930945-949725 GCA_003113815.1 Sphenodon punctatus
GTCTGCACTCCTTCTGGGCTGCTTCTAGTCTTCAAAATTGCCTTGAAGATGTCCTGGGCCCATAACCTATTGTAGAGTTAGCTTTCTGTTCAATAACACACAGCAGAAGTTTCTTCAAAACAGAACTTTACTAAGAGCTCAGAAGACATGCTTCCATACTGTACAGACTACATGAGACAAGATGGAGGACAGAGAGAGAAGAAGAGAGGAGACAAGGAGAAAAAATATCCTGTTTCATCCCCTGACCCTCTCCCTACTGGACACGCCCCATATTGAGCTTGCAGGCTTGCAATGGGCTTCTACTTGTGACTGTTGCACATTCCAACATTATGTAGGGTCAGATGGGTACAGGTCTTCCTCCATAGGGAAGATTGATTGCCTTGCCAAAGAAGCTGCCACTGCATCTACCGTAGGGATCTCAAAAAGGACTCATTTACATTCTGAGAAGCTTTGAAGGGCTTCTCAGGTTTTGTTCATGTGAAGGTGTTTGCCTGGTTGTTTCTATTTATTATGAATTTTTTTTAAGGTCTTATCCAGGGAAAGGCCTTTATTTTTATCTGGGACCTTGGGAAGGTATTCCCTGGGTTCATCCTCTGAGGAAGCTGCCTTGTCCCATTTGTTCCTGAGGTTTAAGGCCCTCTGGACCTGCTTAAACATCTTTTTCCTCAGGTTTAGGGGGAATACCCTGCCTTGCTCTTGAATTCGCTCAGGTTGGGGTTCATCATGGGCATCATCGGGGGTTTGACCTTCCTCCTGTAAAGAGGAGGAGATGGGTTAGGGGTAATGGGTTGGGGTTTTGTACTGGTCTTTGTACATTTTTTATCTGTTTTATGGTTTTTAATTGCTGGTATTTATATTGCTGTGTTTATTTTGCATGTTGATTTTTTGCTGTAAGCTGCCCCGAGTCGTCTGTGTGCAAGAGGGGCAGGGTAGAAGCTCTTTTAATAATAATAATAATAATAATAATATAAAAAATAACAACTTTTATTCTTCAGACTGCAGAAAATGTAGCCAGTGTGGTACTTGGGAAGTCGATCTTTGTTAACTGGCCACATCTTGAAGAAGCCAGGGCTATTGCTGTGTCAGATGGAGAAACTAAGTAAGAAAGACTGCATGAAAAGTAGTCGTCTTTATTTTTACTAGTATTATAGTCTACACTGTAGTCATACTTTGGAGTAGGGGGAAAGTTGGTGATTAGTACTGTACTTATGGCCAGTAACCTACTTAAAAGAATAATAATGGGATCTGAAGGCAGTGGCTGGCATGGGAAGACTTTTTTAATATGGCTTTGGGTGTTGGGAGAAGCTTGGGCCTCTGATAACCCACCGTCTGCTTCCTCCAGGATGCATGTCCTGATTTGCGGGAACAAACACACACTCAACAGAAAAACTTGACACATGCTCCTCCTGGGCATAGTTTTGCAAAGTTTTCCTTCCTGTGCTGTTACCTCCCCCATCCCACCCCCAAATGTGGGCATGCTGGCCTCTTAAAGAAGTAAGCTTTGTATATCAGTATTGGAAAAATGTTTTCACACAGGGTATCAAGAATTTATCTGCTCTTTGCCTGTTTTAGTTAATTACATAATATCGCTTAAGGTTTTATCTAGAAGAACCTCCTGGAACACAGAAGCTTTACATGGGAAGCACGGTGCCACCAACTAAAGTAGCTTATGTTGGAGACAAAGAACAGAATATCTGGTTAAAAGAAGTCCAGGGAATTTCAGAACAGTAAGTGCCTATAAAATTCAATTTAGTAATTTTATGCAAAACTTGGGTGCATTTTTAAATTATTTTATTTATTTATTTATTTTTACAAATTTCTAACCCGCCCATCCTGCCACAGGCAGCTCTGGGCGGCGCACAACATCAAATATTAAAAAACATTAAAACAACTGTAAAACAACAACAAAGGGAGGAGTAAAAATCCCTAACCACCCTAACCCATTCCCCCCACCCTACCCATCCTCCCACCCCCCCCACCCCCCCAAAAGCCAGGCAGAACAGCCATGTGTTACAACAGCATCAAAACGAGCGGAGCTCCGAGGCCAAATGGGCCTTCACCGGCAGGGAGTTCCACAGCCATGGGGTAGCCGCCGAGAAGGCCCTCTCCATCGTGGCCCCCTGGAAGACTTGGGGGACCTCGAGGAGAACACACACACCCCGATGACCGCAGGGGCCGATCCAGAACCCGGGGGGTGAGGCAGTCCCGCAAATAGGTTGGGCCGAAGCCATATAGGGCTTTATTAGGTGAGCACCAACACCTTGAATCAGGCCCATTAGACTACAGGCAGCCAGTGCAGAGACCAAAGAACTGGTGTAATATGTTTCCGGCGGCCCAATCCCACCAGGAGACTGGTCGCCGCATTCTGCACCAACTGCAGTCTCCGTACCATCACCAAAGGGAGCCCCACGTAAAGCGCGTCACAGTAGTCAAGCCTAGAGGTGATGAAGGTGTGGATGACGGTGGCCAGGTCAGAGTCTGAAACATACAGCCAACGCACCAGATGTAATTGGCGGAAGGCACTCCTTGCCACAGCCTTCACCTGAGCATTCAAGCAGAATTGCGAGTCAAGGAGCACCCCTAGACTCCGTACCTGGGGAGCCAGAGGAGGGCAGACCCCATCAGTGATAGGGGCTATCACCCCCACTGCCCACCAACATCACCTCTGTCTTTTCGGGATTCAGCTTCAGTCAGTTTTCCCTCATCCAGTCCCCCACAGCTTCAAGGCACCCATTCAGCGCCGAGACTGCTGGGCCTGATGAAATTGTGAATACACTCAAGGGTTGTTGGGAAATAAGATTATAAAACTGATAAATGGGGTTTATTATCTTGGAAAATAAGAACTGAGGGTGAAACACTGAACACATTCATCTTGTGTTATTTCTCTCACCTTACAGTTGAAACTTCAAAATGCATCCTCATGCTAGCTTAGGGTGCACTCTTCCATTCATTAAAGTCAATGACTCCATTCCCACTGACTAAACGATGGAGGAACTCCCTTAATAACAGCATTATGTATCAATGCTGTGCAGGTTGGGGGGTAATCGTGGGTGTTAACAAATGAGACATTGCCCCACATTTGCCCACATGAACCCCAGATTAACCTGCTCATTTACTCGGTGCCTACCAGATGTTCACCATGTGGCCACCTGAGGGCTGCTACTCATGTCATTATCCCCAGAAATGCAGAATACACCATGTACGTGCACCCGGCTCAACCTGGCTGCTGCCTGTCTCATGGAGCGCACACAGCTGCTGTGTTTGCTCAAGCCCGCTGCAGTGGCAGCAGGATCAGACTCAGAGAAAGCTCCTGCCCGCTGCCAACCAGCTGATGGAACAGTCTGGGAGAAACTGCTGCTACCATCTCTGTGGGATCCAAGGCTGGAGCTGTGCTTAAGATGATGCTAGTGCAATCCAGCTGGGTGGTTGGCACAAGCCAGTCCAGAGCAGCAGAGGGCAGTAGGGACCATTCCCCTTGGCAGTTTCACAGAGCCCCTTCCCGCCCTTACAAAGAGAGAGCAGGCTGGATCCTCTACCCCTGTGCACAGCAACTGGGGGAATAAGATTGTGCAACGTTTTAGCACTCAGGAGGATGGATGAGCCTTGAGGAGATTTGGGGTTGGTACAGGTAGCTGGACATGCCCATGAATATGCTGGGAGCCCCAAAGCCACCTCAAGAGGGAACCAGCCATGCAAGAGGAGAGAGAAGAAAGACAGGCAGGGCATTGCAGGATCTTCTCCAGCTGCTCCGAGTGGGGGGTGGGCATTGTCTGTGCTCCGACTTCATCCCTGGGCTTGACCCAGCAGTAGTGTCTCGGCTTACACGCTCCAGTGTAGGGGAGAGAGACAGACTTTTCTGTTTTCTTCCCAGCACTTGGGTTCTTGCAGCGAGGCATGTTGAGCTTGGGGTTTCAGCTGGCCCTCCTTACCATGCTCCTTCTTGCTGCCCAGACAAGGGGCTGGTGGGATCCATCATGGGGCATCAGAAAAACTGGTCACGCTGCCTTCCCAATTGAGTGTGGGTCAGTCTCAAGCAAGCTCTGGAGCAGCTGGACCACACTGTTGATGGATCATGCTGGGTAAAGCGGATGGCAACTCTGCTCTGGACCAATTTGCATCAGTGCCCTGTCTGGATTGCACTAGCAGGATCTCAAGCACAGCACCAGCCCTCCCTCCCCACCCCTTCTCCTTGGGGGAGGGGCTGGATCCTTCAGAGCTGGCAGTGGCAGCAGCTTCTCCTAGACTGCTCCATCAGTTGGCTGGTGGGAGCTTCTTTTGGGCTCAGTCCTGCTGCTGCTGCTGCCACCATCACATCCTGGAGTCCTACCCATGTGTTGGGCTTCCCAGGTTCTGCTGGAGCAGGGGGGATGCGTGGAGACTCCCTCCCGCACCCAGCTACACCGTGCAAGAGGTTGCCTGTTTGCTGGGCTCTCCGTGATTTCCACGCGTGGTGTGGCTGTGTGGGGGGTACCCCAGGGAGGCCCCAGGGCCCGGCAAGTTCTCTTCCTGTGTGTTAACATCCCATGGAATCTACAACCCAAGAGGGGGGCAATAGTTGCCTGCTGCTGAGGCTTGTCTATCAAGGAGTGGCTGTAGCCTCATTTTTTAAAATTTTCCTTATTTTTAAAAAATCTTGTAAAATTTGTCTCTCTTTTTCTGCAGCTACCAAAGAAGAAAAGGGGTAGTTATAAATGAAACTGCAGTCGTGGTATACGCTCAGTTACTTACTGGTCGTAGATATCAGATAAATCAAAGTGGTGAAGTATACTTAGAGAAGCAGTGGTCAAAGCAAATTCTCCCTTTTGTTTACCAAACCATTGTCAAGGTAAGTGTCCCAGGACTTCAAGTCTCTTCTTTCTGCCAGCAGTTCCCTTTCCTACGAGGAAAGGAATAGAACTTGCACATGAGGAAAAGAGAAAATAAAAATGAATCAGAATATTAATAATTAATGGAACTCAGGACAAATTATTGGTGTCGGTTTCAGATCTCGTATCAGTATTGAATTTATTGGTGTTGATTCTTTTTCCCATTGAAGTCAATGGGAAATTTTCCCACTGACTTCAGTGGGAAAGAGAACCACGTTCCAACTCAGAGACACAGGGGAGCCGAGAAAGGGGGGGGGGAAACCTGGGCATTCCCCCCACCCCACTCCTGGCCTTGGAGGATGGGGGTGGGAATCCATTGCCCCTAACACCCCCACCCGTCGGGGCCTGGCTTTACCCCATCTCCACCCCACGGGGCCCCTGTAAAGTTACTTACCGTTGCTGGTTCGGGTCCAGAGGGTGAGGGTCACAACCACAGGCTGAGCTGCCGGCTCCACTGTTGGTGACTGGGCGTCCTCCGCTGCTGGTGGGAGCCAGCTCCGCTGCCAGGCTGCTGGGCCGTCTCTGCTGCAGATGGTGGAGACGTCCTGACTGCCTCGCACCAGAGCCAGTTCCTGCCAGCAGCAGAGGAAGCCTGGCCACCGTCAGCAGAGCCAGCTCCTCTGCCAGGCAGCAGGGCCTTCTCTTCTTTCTTTTAATCTTCTTTTCTTCTCTCTTTAGGTCGCTGGTCCAGAGCTTCCAAGAAACGCTGTTGTATTGGCACCGCACATGCGTAAAATGGCCGCCAAGGCCATTCTGCAGATGTCCGCTCCTGATACGGCAGCGTTTCTCGGTGCTCCGGACCGGCAACAGTAAGTAACTTTACAGGTGCCGTGGAGGTGGGGTAAAGCAAGGCCCTGGCGGGTGGGGTGTGTGTGTTAGGTGTAATGGATGCCCACCCTCTGAGGCCAGGATTGCGGTGTGGGTGGGCGGAGGTTTCCCCCCAGCTCTTCCTGTTGAAGTCAATGGGAAGATCCAATAATTGGGATCTGAGAGGGGCCAATTATCTGATCTCTCAGTTTTAACTGAAAGTGGCCATTATCGGCCACTTTCGGTTAAAACCGAAACCAAGAGTCCCATCCCTAATTAGTGCTAATAGAACATCACCTTGTGTATAAAAATCATAATCCTTTCTCAGATTCGGAATATTAAAATGCTTTATTTTTCCAGTTTATATTTTTTACTTGGATGCTGTATGATAAACTAAGAGTTCTTTTCAAAGAAATGTCACTGCATATCATTTATCAGTTTATCACCATCCTCTGTTGATGACATTTTGAATATGGTGCAGTAGTCAACTGGTACTAAACCTATCCTGAAATCACGCTGTCAGCATAGCTTTCAGGAGCTCATAGAATTAAGTTGATATGCCACTTTATGTAATAAAGTTCTCACAAAAGGAATAGTTCTCAATAGTGAGTTTTAGATATTTGGGAATAAAACTCTATTTAAACTCTGTTTAAAGCACTGTGACAAGTTTAATTCTAACACTGTAGATCTTTTTTCATGTAGGATATCAAGGCTTTTGACTCTCGTTTTTCCAACATCAAAACCTTGGATGACCTGTTCCCTCCCAGAACTACAGTCTTTATGCTGGGATCACCTTACTATGGCTGCACAGGAGAAGTTAGTTCTAAATATTTATTCTGAAGGACTACTTTTACTCTCAAGCTTGTCAAAATCAAGAGCCAGAATCTTTGGTGGTGGGCAACTTGCTCTTTCTACATATAACCAACCCAGACTGGCTCCAAACTTGGCTTTCCTGGATTTGTTTGGCTAACCCTACTGCAGGGTTTCTCTAGTGACTTAGATTGCAGAGGACTCTCATTAACACACACCTGTTCCCTGTGCTTGCCAGGGAAGGAGAAAGGGGGCCGGCTGGAGTGCATGTACCAGGTTTATCCTTCTCTAGTTTAATTCTTTTGGTGCCAGTTTGGAAGACTCGGCTGATATATTGCAAGGGGACTAGCCCTGCAGAAAAACTGCACTAAGATCATAAATCATCGACAGTAAATTTTGAGGCACTGTTTAACACAGGGGTGGGCAAACTTTTTTCCTCCTGGGGGCCACTTTGAAAGCTTGCACAAGCTCCAAGGGCCACACAGGGGTGCTTAAGGAATGCACTCAAGGAAAGGAGGAGCCAGATCATGGATCTGTGCCATGGAACTGTCCCCTGTCCTTGTTTGCATGACCTCACCTCTGCTCCCTTCCCTTGAGCTCAGTTTTTCAATGATTGGAGGTAAGAACCGGATCCAAGGACCAGATCCAGGAAGTAGAAAGGGGCCACATAAAAACTTGCCACAGGCCGCATTTGGCTCCAGACCTGAGGTTCCCCACCCCTGGTTTAACACATTCACCATCTGACCTGTAGTCTGTTAATATTAAATACAAGAGATTGTGTTTGCAGGTCATATCGTTTTAATTGCATAGTATGGATTAAATCTGTGTTTTTACTGGAAATAAAACACATGGAAATAAAATCTGCTACTCAGATTGGATTTACAGATATAGCTCTGGATTTCTATAGAAAGTACAGATTTAGATTTTTACATCCGTTATTGTAGCTGAAACCTACACCTTTTTTGATTCTCCCCTTCCATCCTAAGGTTCAAGATTCATGTGATGTGATCGCAGAAGGTAGAATTCGTGTAGTTTTCAACATTCCATGTGAACCTCAGCTTGATACCTTAATACAGAATCAACATGTAAGTACTTTTTATAAAAAAAAGTATTGTACCAAGTATTTTTTGTCAAAAGGACATAATCGTTCTGTAAAGGGGGTGCCTTGAATTCGCCCATCAAGTACCTGAGATGGAAAAGCATTTACTCGGGCTCGGAACATAAGATGTTTAGCTCTCACTGATATCGGGGAGACTACGTATTTGGCCATTTGCTCCCGTGTTGGAGCACAAGTAAGATAAGCCCTCATATGCAGAGAAGCCCTGAAGCATCTTTGCTTACTTCCTTCAGAAGATCCGAACATTGGTTAGAATAAATTTTACACCAGAATTTTAGCGCATGTTCCATGGCAGCCTGTTGCCAGCTTTTTTGACCTAGTTCTGTTCTGAAGGAGGCATATGGCGTGCCCTTTGGGTTCCCTAAAAGAGTGGCCAGAAATTTCGCCTGTACTGAATTAAGATTATGAGCGAAAAATGGAGCCCAAATTTCAGCACCATTTAATAATAGTCCTTTAACTTTACTATTGAAAACCTGCAACGCTGGAGAGATGACATTTCTACCGCGCTGTGCAAAAAAACCATATATGGAGTATGATGGACCTTTGGCTGCCAAAATTGCCCTTGTTACGTGTTCCTTCCAAGAGCCAAGTATTTTTTGTAATGAAAGAATGTTTTTATAGATACTTATCATTAGAAGCTTTTTGCATTAGCTCCCCAGTAGTGTTATGGAAATGACTGAAGTATTGCATATCTAAAGAACCACCTTCCTCCTATGTCCCTCCGCAGTCTCTAAAAGATTAGCTGAGAGCACCCTCTTGCAGATTATGGGGTTTTACATGGGGTTTATTGTGTATTTTATATATTTTCATTTTTATATATATAATATATAATATAAAATATACAATAAAACCCATGTAAAATAAAACACTCCATCCCCATAATACTGAAAATATAATATAAATAATAATAATAAAATATAAAATAAAATATATACATTTAAAATTTATGATGTGAGCTGCTCTGAGCCTTGTGGGATAGGTCAGGGTAAAAATCTAAAATAATAAGAAGTTGTCATTTCTGTAGGCTTATAACATAAGGTTGGCAACAAGGTTAATGTCCGATTGTTAAAAAAATGAACTCTTCATGAGAGTTGAGGGCAACTAGGAGTCTTTGTCATTCCTTGAATTTAAACGCTTCATGACAAGCATCAGGGTTTTCTCAGCTGAGGCTACATGCCATTGGTGCTTGTTCCCTTCAGCAGTTTGTCACACAGCTTTTATTTTTTTTATTTTTGTTTTTCAAAGTTCTCAAGCCTAAGGATAATAATGATGACCTTTATCCCTGTTCACTATTCATAATATCACTATCCAAGGATCCTAAATAGGGTTACGGCTCTTTCCTCAAGACACTGTTTATACACACCAGAAGCCCTAGATCTGATCTTAAAGAGCATTGTAACTTCCCTTGGTGAGGGAAATATGAATCTCCAGTAAATTCCTTTTGTGTGGAGCCTGTGAGCACATTCCCACATACATTAAATCAGCGCTTTTTTCTTTCCCCCGCATATTAGAACGATGTGGGAAAGACTCCATGTGCTTATTTTGCAGTTGTTACATTTCTTTTTTTAGTGCATTGAGGGGCAGCCAAAAGCTACCTTTACAAAGGCGCATTTGAACTGAGCCGCATAAATCCTCTTGTCGGAATGTCAGTTACACAGTGCCTCGCTTCCCCCGGCTCTTGGCTCCGCTTCTCTCCCATCTCTGGGAGCCGGGCAAGCGGGTCGCTGTGTAGTGACATGGAGTACAGACTTCATGGCAGAGAAGATCGGCAGAGGAGATGGGGTAGCTTCCAGTTCAACCTAATTTTGAAGGAATCTGGATTCCCGAGGGGACGAACTGCTTCTCCAAGATCCTGGGGGCGGAGGGAGCCCTGTTTAGGGGCAAACGAGATGAGGGATTTCATCAGTGCCCTGGGGGAGATGGATTGGCTGCCTCTTTATATTGTGATGGCTTGGGAGACCCAGGGAGCCCTGCTGTGTCAAGTGCTCCGCTTTTGGAAAGCAGATCTTGGGGGAAGCGCTTTGAACGTGGAACGTAGGTAGGGACTGAAATGCTGTCGGAATGCTGCTTCCTAAATGCAGTCAATTTCAAAATGCGCTTAAATAAACCCATATGTGAATAGTGCATGGGTTTATTTAAGCGCATGTTGAAATTGACTGCATTTAGAAAAAGCAGCATTTTAATGTATGTGGGAATGCGCTCTGAGGCATTGGAAGAAGGAAAATAATGCCATAGAAATAGCAGCTTGCTTTTACTCTTAATTTTTTCCAGTCAGCACAGAAGTATGTAGGGACATCTTATAAGGAAAATGATTAAGATTTTAACACTGATTACTTTGCTTCTTCTGCCATATGTTTTTATTGTTAAAGAAATATTCTGTGAAGTACAATCCTGGATATGTATTGGCCAGTCGTCTTGGAGTGAGTGGCTATCTTGTGTCCAGGTTTACGGGAAGCATTTTTATTGGAAGAGGATCCAGGAAAAAGTAAGCTTGACTGTTCCAAAAAAAATAATTGTGAAACCAGTTACAGATGTAGTGTGATAGTTTATATATTGCAGGAGTTTGTGATCATTTTATTTTATTCATTATATGATTTGGTCATTTTGCACCCCATTATTGTGGACTGTTCCTAAGCCACAGTTGCTAAAGCTGTATGAAAATGTTCATTTAAAGCAGAAAGAGAATGCATTGTATCTGGAATTATGCAAGACATTTAGAAACTGAATTCTCACCCAGTCTCCTGGACATCCATCCAAAAATTGACTCGGGAAGATCCCTGCTGTCACTAGCCAGAGGCTGATGAAATCTTAACTACGCATGCTCAGAGAGGGATCTGACACACACACACCCCTTCTTCAGTTGATCATTTGCCTCCAAACCAGGCAGAAGCGGACGTAATCGCTCCTCATCAACGAAGTACTGCTGACCTCCCTGTGCTTTATTTCGGGACTGGGCCACTTTGCTCACCAGTCCCATGTCTTGGAGGACACAGGGGGGTGAAAGGAACGGGAGTAAAGGTGAACCCCACCGGGTCTCTCCTCATGCCAGCAATCTTGTCTTGACCTCTGGCTAGCCAGTGCAGACACCACTCCCCGCTGGCAGGGTGTGTCGCCTACGAGCTCCAACTCTGTTGAGTGTGGAGCTCCTTGCAAGCTCGCCTTTTTCTTGGCTCCTGGCAGTTCCTGCGCTCGGACGCAGCTGCCTCCTCCATCGGCCTCTTTAGCAGCAGCGGGACCACCCTTGCCTCACCGGTAAGCCTACTCCTTAAGGGTGGGGGTCCCCCTTTCTATCCCTTCTCCTCCTTCTGAAGGTGAGTCACCACCATTACAGAGGCTCACCTCCAGGCTTTGGAAGTTCGCGTCTCAGAGCCATAACTCCTCCCCCAAACTGGCACTCCCAAGCAGAACCCAAGCGGCTAGAGAGAGAGAGGGAACCACAGAAGGAGAGTTTCTCTCCGGAGTACCGGGGATATCCAAATGATGATGTTTTGTAAAGTCCTGGAGTCTCTAAATTAAATGAGCACCAGGAAAAGGAAGCCAGAAATATTAATAAATATAAATAAATAATAATAATAGGTTTATTGCGAGACCATAGTCATTGCAAAAACGAGAAATAAAACAACCACAGATAAACAAACAAACATTTACAGATCAGGGATAAATCAGGCCAAAATAGACTAAAATACATATAAAAATAATTACCTAAGCCAAACAGAGACTCAGGGTAGTCGTGCCCAACACAGGGCTTATAGAGACACAAAATCTCTGCCTATTCCCACACTGGAAGTCGACAAATCAATCAATAGCATAAAATTAAAACCTCATAACCAGAACCGTAAGGCTTTGCACAAAGCCAGCCCCGGAACCACCAATAACTTAAAATGTTGACCCTATAACCAAGAACACACAGCATTATGCAGAAAGTAAATGACATAGAAGAGTAGTCACACTGGGACAACACACAAGGCCTCACCACGGAGGGCCGTGTCTTTTACTTTCTTGATTTTAATGGCTAGACTCAGAAAAAGGGCAACTTGCTGTGAAATAAGAATAGAGCAATCTTCAAGCAGCAAAATAAGGAGGGATTCCTCTGGGCGCCCCAGAAGAAGGGCCAACAAAGGGGTTAGATGTTTCTCCCGCAAAGAGGCATAATGAGGCCAATGCAACAGGATATGGGCCATGGAATCCACTGCTTTCAATGAGCAATGACACAGACGCTCTGCCAGGGGTATATAATGATATCTACCAGTGGTAAGTGCAGATGGAAATGCATTACATCTAGCTAGTAGAAACAGTCTTCTAGAATTAAGAGAAAGCTCGCAATCCAAAAAAGGCATGGGGGAAACCGTCATATTTGCCAACCTTGAGTAGAGGCCTGAGGCTTTGCTCGCACTAAGTTCAGCCCATACCTCCTGCCACGTGGAGTCCAATAATCGGTCGAAAATTAATTTCCTAGCCCCTTTAAATCCCAATGATGATAAAGCCTCAATATCAAAACCCAAGTGTCTTATTTTATCAGTTATGAAACCCAGCCAGGGATTCGGGAGTTTGTCGCTCACAACCAGCTGAGCCCAGGGAGCAGCTAAATTAAAATGAAGGCATTATAGCCCCTTGCCAGACCTTTACCCGCAGGGGAAGCAGACCACACTTGCGGCAAAGAACTTGGGACGGGGTTCCAGCAGCGGCCATCAATCTAGCCCGACTAACACCCGCTTGGAATTTCTTCAAATCCTGCAATCTACCTAGGGCCCAAAGAGAGCCCCATACAGCAGTTGAGGGACTAGTTTGTGGGTGTAAAAATAAATCACAGGAGGGACTAAAAGCCCTCCCCTTGACCTGAAGAAGCTTATTAGATTAGCTTTCAGCTTCTTAGCCCTATTCAGAGCCGTTTTGGGCTGCAAATTCCATGCCCCACTCGCCTGGAACAACAATCCCAAGTACTTATACACCGGAACCCGGGCTATCACTTGGTTGTCTGGCCACCATTTATGAATGGCTCTTTTCTGAGAAAATTGGACGACTTTGGACTTATCCTGGTTAATATCAAGCAAATTTTCCCGACAGTAGTCTCCAAAAGCGGCCAACAAGCAGCAAAGGCTGACCTGGGAACGTAACAACAAAACCATGTCATTTGCGTACAGAAGACATGAGATGTCAGTATCGCCCACCCGGGGGGCATGGCTGGAGATACCCACAAAGGCCTCCATAACATAATTTAAATAAATAGTAAAGCAGGTCGGGGCCAAGATACAGTCCTACTCTACCCCCCCCCTCAATGGGGATACTGCCCAAAACTTCCCCCTGCCAGTTTAACCTCACTATAATAGAGTTGTTCCTGTGGAGATTTACAATCAAATGCAGCAATCTCAGGTCCAAATCAAAAGACGCTCATTTCCTCCACAGACGATCTCTTGGGACGGTGTCAAACGCTGCCCTCAAATCCATGAAGGCAGCATACAGAGGATTGGGGGGGCGGGGGGCGGGGCTGGCATATTTGTAAACTAGGTGGGACAAGAAAACATTGGTCACTAGTGGACCTCCCTTTTTGGAATCCAATTTGAGCATTGGACAAAATACCCTTAGCTTTCAACTAACCATTAAGCCTCACAAGTAGATATTTGCCGTACAGTTTACTTATAATGTTCAGGAGGCTAATTGGCCTATAATTACTGGGGGTAGCTGGATTCCCCTTCTTGTAGATGGGGACTATGATCGCTCGACCCCAATCCTCAGGGATATTCCCTGACTCCTTTATCCCTGTAAATAAAGCAGCCAAAATAGGGAGCCACCAACCCACCTCGGCCTTTAAACACTCTGCAGGTATTCCGTCCGACCCTGCAGCTTTTCCCACTTTAAGGCTGTTAATTAGCTCGGCTACCGTCTCCACCGAGACAGGTTCCCAGTCTGGAGCAGAGGTAGCTAAGGCCAGTGGGGGGGCCAGGGGCTATATAAAGGGTGAAAAAATGCAGCTCCCAGTCCTTTCTAGGGACCAAAGGGACGGTAGAAGACGACCCATCAAGGCCAATACCTCTAACCAGTTTCCAAAATTTCGCCAGGTTGGATTTGAAAGCATGATTAAGGTCTCTCCACGTAGACCTAAGAAAGGCATCCCACTTGGATGCCAATAAGGTTCTATACTCCCTTCTTTTATTCAAAAACTCTAATAAAAACCCATTCCCCTGCGTGGCTCTAAAATGGCGATAAAGACGCCGCATCTCCGATCTAAGGAGCTGGCATTCCTCATCAAACCAACCAGAAGGGGATCGGCTTCTCGAGCCAGTAGAAGAGGGTTCTGAGCAGACAGAAAATAGGAGGGGGGCAAGCCAACCCACCAATCCCTGGAAACATGATAACAATCCCTCCTGTGTAGGGGCGGACTGAAGCTCCATTGAGAGCTGCAGACCCCTAGGGGAGTTCACCAAAGCCCCAAATTCCTGTTCCAATAGGGGGTCCCAATGCCTCCTCACTCTCCACCCCCTTGAAGGGTTGGGAGGGTCAGAGGCCAGATGGAAGCCTGCATCAGGGGTCCCCAGGCAATTCAAAACAAGTATAAGCGGAAGATGATCGCTAATCAACTGAGAATCCACATAAAAAGCTGCAACCAGGACAACCAAGGAGACCCAAATAATAAGATAGTCAGGGGTGCTACACCCCCTGGTGGAGATGTAGGTAAATTCCCCCGGCCAATCCATCCAGTGGCGGCCATTTAATGGATATAAATCGGAGCGATACAAGAGGTTGGCGAGGGCCAATCCGCTTGTATTCATACCTGTGTCCTTTGACTTCCTACCCTCCAAGGGGGCATCATTCTCAACGGCCCAACAGTTCCCATAAAAACCAAGCTTGAGGTCGGACACGCCCATATGGGCGTTAAAGTGTCCCCCCCGCCCCCCCAGTAGCAGTCTTGCCCCCGGGAACAGATTCTGTAGTTTCTCCAGAAAGGAAGCCAAATCTTGCCAGACATTTTCATCGTGGTTCACCGAGTTTCCTGGGGGGATATAGACACAGATCACCACCAAAAGTTGGTTTGCCATTTCCAATAGACAGCCACAGTCAACTGGGGGATCTATAGATAGAGTTGACACTTTTAGCCCCGGGGTGTTCTGAATGAAACAGGCCACCCCCCACCAGGTCTACCTTTACCTTGGGTTGGGGTGGCCTTCTGCCAAAAGAATTCATACCCTGGGAGAACTGGTCTTTCCCTGACCCAAGTTTCCTGGGCCATAATTAGATCAAAGCCGGATAAATAGGATATTACATCGGGGTCCAAAAGTCTGGCCTTCCAACCTGCCACATTCCAGGAGATGACTCTAAAGCCGTGATTTCCACCACTGCTTAAGAGTCAATCCATCTTAGTTTTCTCCCCAGGCCCAGGGACTCCACAACGTTCAGGTTGCGGGCACCCGGCCCCAGCCCTACCCTTTTTCCTATCTACTGGGGGCTCCTCCCCATTCAAAAGGAGGGGGGAGCGACAAGGTTCATAAGATGGAGAAAGAACCAACCCAGCATCACACTCGTGGCCCCTCCCCCCTTTACAATCCCAGACAGTTAGATTCGAACAACCCAGGGGACCAATCCCACAATAATGATCCCCTTCAATGGGTCCCTGACCGGGGGCCAAATAAATAATAATAAATAGGCACAACCACCCTATTCTCTGATACATGGGGAAATCCAAGCATGTGGGCAAAGGGAAGCACCCTATCTCCTCCCCCCCCCCCCCCCCCCCCCCAAGCAAGGAAAAAGCAGCGCCATCACACCCCTGAGGCCTCTGATTCAGAGAGGGAAAACCCGAGGATTCACAAAAGAGGAAAGCGACTGGTCCTCTCCTCAGACTTGGAGGACTCCCTTCCTCCATGCCCAAAGAAAACCAAACAAAAGGGTCAAAAGAGCAAGTGCCCTGCATTCTCCTTAGCAGGAGGTAGACTCTGAAAGGGAGATTGAGGCCGAGGAGGAGGAGGCTCTAATTACTTAGGGAGGAAGAGGAACGGAAGGGGGGGGGGGGGGGGTGCGCGACAGTCCATCTGCCACCTCCTCTCACTCCTCTAATTCAGAGCAAGAACTGGAGGAAGGCCAGATCCCTAGCTCTCAGGAGAGTAACTCCCATGAGGCCAGTTTCCCTCCTACCCAGGGATGGGATTATAAGCAGATCTGGAATGCCCTCAGCATGAAGGAGAAACATATGGAAAAGGAGTCTTCAGACCTTCCGAACAGGACTTCTCTTGGAAGTATTTGTCTAGACTCCAAAAGAAAGACAGTACTAGATCTTTCCTTCAAAAAGTTAATCCGATTAGAATGGCATCCTCTGACTAAAACCCTGAAGTTTAACAAAACCCAGGAGTCTCTCTATACCTTTTCTAAAGAAAAGGAAATGATGTTGATAACCGACCAATGGGTCTTGCAAACCGTAAAACTTGAGTTACTCAATAGAATTCAGAAGAGCCCCAAGGGAACCTTTTCAGTGCTCTCCAGTCTCCAAGCACCTTCCATAACACAAAGCCATGCTGTTGGAGATAAGCTGCTTGGCAGCCATCGGTATCATAGAACCTGTCCCTGCATCAGAGCAGGGATCTGGTCTTTAACATCTTTCTGGTCCCCAAAAAATCAGGGGAATGGAGGGTAGTTCTAGACCGAAAGGTTCTGAACAGGCGAGTTCACATAAAGGAATTCAAGATGGAAATTCTCCATTCCACTACCCTCACTCTTGTACAGGGGGATTGGATGGCCTCCTTAGATCTGAAAGAGGCTCCATGTACCAAGCCTGCCTTCTCAACGCCAGTGGCTCCGGTTTTCATATGCAGGCCTCCATTGGCAGTATTGGGCACTGGATGCACGGGTTTCTCAGGCACTAGTTTTCGGAGATGTGGCTTGCTCTATATTCAGGGGTCTGAATCTAGAGGAAGGTCTCGCTGGCAACAGCAGAGAAGGGGTGGGGGTTCCAATAGACCGAAACAGATTCCCCCCACCCTGCAAGCCAAACCAGGATTCCTGACTATTATATCAACCAAACACCAAGAGAGGACTGTATAGGAGCCGGAGGTCGATTACAACTTTTTGCCACAAGATGGCAGTCCATTGCCCTTCAGCCTCGTATCCTCTCCGAGGACCTTCTCAAAGGTTCTCGTTCCCTTGATTGGCAATTTAAGGATCGATGGAGGGAGTGCATGTCCACCCTTATCTGGATGATCTCTTCATATGTGCCCCGTCCAGAGAAAAGGCATTCAGGAATGTACACAGGATGATGGAATACTTACAACAGCATGGCTTTGTCATCAATCTCATTAAGAACCACGTGATTCCTATGCAATCTCTGGAACATCTCGGAGTAATCCTAGATGCCCTAAACAACAAAATTTTCATACCATCTCAGAGACAGCAGAACAATTGAGATTTGATACCCCAGATTCAGAGAACTAGCAGGACCATACATACTCAAGGTTCTATCCAGGCTGATGGATCTCTTTGTATTGTGTATACATCACCTGTAATGGGCTTGCCTACACACAAAAGCCCTCCAATCCTTGCTGAGGCCATTCTAATCTCGGATGACTCTGGAGCACAATCCTTGGGTGACGGTTCTGGAGAGAGTCAGGCAGGCACTCAGATGATGGACGAATTCCAACCACTTCAGCGAGGGAGTCCTTCTAGTAGACACCACCCTCCCCCAGACTCTCCATCACAATGGATGCTTCCTTACAGGGTTGGGGAACCCACAGGTGGGACCACTCCATCCAGGGGATGTTGTCCACAGTTCACTTGAGACACAGCATCAATTGGGTGGAGCTGAAGGCAGTTTTTTGGTTATGAAGGCTCTGATCATGTTGTTGGTGCAAATGACTATGTGTTTGTTTGTTATCAAAATCAGCACAAAGACCTACATAAACAAGGAGGGAGGCAATCAAGCAGAAAGAGTCTGCTCTCTCAGTCCCTGGCAAAAGCCCTGTTAGGTTGTTGTTGTTGTTGTTAAACATTTCTACAGTGCCAGCCATGTGCCTGGCGCTATACAGAACATAGAAATAGGTGCGGTCCCTGCCTGTGGCTTACAATCTAAAAGGCAAGGAGGGGGAGACAGGGAGAGAGGACAGTGGGAAAGACAGGGGAGAAGACAGACAAACAAACATTCAAGTGGATGTGAAGTCTCAGGTGCGTATGCTTGGCTTGGTTACAATCAGGTTGGTTGCAGCAGTCTGCAGAGGAGGGCAGACAGTTAAGTAAACGGGGAACATCTAGCAGGCACTGGGAAAGGCGGCGAGGAAAAAGTGGGTCTTGAGGAGGGATTTGAAGGAGCGGAGGGAGGGAGCAAGGCGGATGTGGGTAGGGAGGGAGTTCCAGGCATGGGGGGCAGCAAGGGAGAAGGGTCGAAGGTGGTTAGGTGAGCAGGAGAAACGAGGGAGAGTGAGGAAGGGGACAGAGGAAGAGTGGAGAGTGCGTGCAGGAGTGCGTAGGGAGATTAGGTCCAAGAGGTAAGGGGGAGCTTGGTTGTGGAGTGTTTTGAACGTGAGTACCAGGAGTTTAAACAGGATACATTCAGGAAGGGGGAGCCAGTGGAGAGAGAAGAGGAGAGGCTGTACATGGTTGAAGCGACAGGCAGAGTGTATGACCTTGGCAGCAGAGTTTTGGATTGCGATAAGGGGGGACAGGTGAGAGCGAGGGAGGCCAATAAGGAGGAGGTTGCAGTAATCAAGGCGAGAGATAACCATGGCATGAACAAGGGTTTTGGCCGAGGAGGTAGAGAGAAAGGGGTGGATCCGAGCAATGTTATGGAGGTCGAATCGGCAGGATTTGGCAACTGATTCAGTGTAAGGTTTAAAAGAGAGGTGCATGTCAAAGATGAAGCCCAAGCTACGGGCTTGGAGAACACGATGGATGGTGACTCCATCGATGCAGATGGGCAAGTTAGAGGGAGAGGGAGGAAAAATGAGGAGTTAGGTCTTGGCCATGTTGAGCTTGAGTTGACGTCGGGACATCCAGGCAGGGATATCAGAGAGGCAGTTGACGAGGCATGAGTGGACAGAAGAGGAGAGCGAGGGGGTAGAAAGATAGAGTTGGGTGTCATCAGCGTAGAGATGATATTGAAATCTGTGGGAGGCAATAAGTTTGCCAAGGGGCAGGGTGTAAATAGAGAAGAGGAGAAGGCCAAGGACAGAGCCTTGGGGGACCCCAAACGAAAGGGGGAGGGAG
>QEPC01003437.1:960002-978149 GCA_003113815.1 Sphenodon punctatus
GCCCCATTGAAATCAATGAAATAAATCCGGTACCGGTATACCGGATTTAATCCGGGAATCCGGTTTTCAGAGAACCGGTAAATCCGGTAGCCGGTAATGGGCCCGGGGTCCCACCTCTAATCACCTCTGCTCTAAGAGTTTCTGAACTTAGTGCCCTTTCCGTAGACCCCTCCTTCTGTTCTTTCAAGGAATCCTCAGCAGTCCTTAGACTAGACCCGGCTTTTTGTCCCAAAGCCGACACCCACTTCCACAGGGAACAGGAGGTGGTTCTCCCCTCCTTTTGCCCCACACCAACTCACCCTCAGGAACGAGTCTGGCACAAGCTCGATGTGAGGCGACCACTCAAGGTCTACCTAGACAGGACAGACCCCTTCAGAAAGACATCAGTGCCTTTCGTAGCTTACAGCCCTCAGCGAAGGGGCATGAGGGTATCCAAAGCAGTTATTGCACGCTGGGTGACCCTCTGCATCACAGAGGCTTACAAGGCTGAAAATAGCCCCCCCCCGGGGGTCTTCGCCCACTCCCTCAGTGGAATGACCACTTCCCAGGCCTTTAGAAATTCGGCCTCCTATGGGGTAATCTGTCGGGCAGCGACCTGGTCTTCAGTGCACACTTTTACTAGGCACTACAAGATCCCGCTGCTCGAATCAATTGACGCTGCGTTCGGGACAAGGATTCTACAGGCGGTGCTATAAGGGGTCCCCTTGACCTCCTCCCACTTGACACCTCTCTTCGTTTCCCTTCCCTCTATTTCAGGATTGGGATACCGCTTGGGAACGTCCCTACAGTTTTTACTGACTGTCCAGGAGGATCTCCCAGGAGAAAGGAAAATTGGGTACTTACCTGGTGAATTTTCCTTCTATGGGAAATCCTCCTGGACAGCCAGTCCCACCCGGAGTGAGAAATAACTCTGAGGTTCCTGGAACTTGGACGCTGAGCCTAGCGCCCACTTAGAACCCATGTCCACCCCCCGTTGGCAGTGGCTCCAGGGAAGTTACAAGTAAGATTGACATTGTTATTAAATATTTATCTTGTTCCACAAAATTTCCCAGTTCAGCATAGGTTAAACAGTGTCATCATCATCGATGTTTATTGACGTAGCACAAGGCCATTGCCTAAGAATCAACATACAGTACACCCTGGAAACCCAGGGGGGAAATGTCATTCAATACATAATAATATCGATAATTAAAATAAGATAGCAACAGGCGAACGGTCAGCTAGGCTGGGGGGACTCCACCAAACCAACCGACCGCCACTGTATAAACAGTTCGCACTGCGCTAATATATTACGAAAAGTACTAAAATTAATAGAACAAATTAGGCTAAAATAAACCTTACCAATGATACATAACTGACATTTTGCATACTCAAACAGGTACAAGTATTGGACATGTTGAATATATTAAATGGGCTCCAAAACAAAATGCCGGATGAAACAATGGCTGCACCTCCAGTCTAGCCACCAACAAAGCACAAGGAGGCCAGAGGGCTACTTGTCGTGGTATGGTAAATAAAGCTGGGAAGCACTAGAATGACCAGTAGGTCGTAGGCCTCCCACTGTAGTGCATATTCCAAGCCAGCACAATACCACTGAAACCAGAGTCCCAAATCCCCTCAACTTCAGGCTTACATAAGGTAACATGGACACTAGAACAAGAGCTAAAGGAGATAGTTGAGAAGGGCTAAAAACTGACCCTTGGCCCAGGGTCCCAGGCAGGTCAAAGAGGCCATGTCCTTAGTCACAGTGCTCTGTCTCAGGAAGATGAAAGAGGACTGCCTGAGGTAGGCCTAGAATCCAGGAAATTTGTCCTGTAACGCGCAGCCTGTGTGATGTAAGATGCCACGTTTTGAATAACCTGTAGCTTGTTGCTATCCAACAATAAGGACAGCAAAGCATCATCTGACCTGCCAGGTTGTTCCATCAGGAAAAGCATCAGATACCTTTCCCTTAAGGAATCATAGAGGTGGCAGTGAAAGAGGACATGGACAACTGCTTCAACAGCGATATGGTCAAATGGACACGGACAACTGCTTCAACGGCGATATGGTCAAATGGACACAACCTTTCGGAAAAGGGAACACCCTGGATACGCCCATCCAAAACCTGAGATGGTAGGGCATTGACTCGAGCTCGAAATATGATCCTTTTGGCTCTCACAGAAATGGAAGAAACCAGATTTTGGCATCTGCCCCTGTTCTGGGATCATTGGGAGACAGGGCCTTATATGGGGGGAGGCCCTAATAGCACCAACCTCAGTCTGTCGACCGATATCATTGACTCTCGTCCAGATGTCCCTCCAAATCATTCAGGATGATTTATGGGCCAGATATTCATTTGATAAGCTAAATGACCTTAGGTGGGCGTCTACCTTCTGGAGCCAGGGGTTAACCCAAGCATCCTTGGTGACTTCTTTAGCTAAGTCAGAGCATTGATTGGTGTGGGATTTCCACCAGAATTTCAGGGCATGCTCCATAGCAAGCTGTTTCCAGCTTTTTTGGCCCAATTCCGCCCTAAATGCAGCATGTGGTGTACCCTTCGGACTCCCCAACAGGACCACCAGAAATTTTGCCTGTACTGCATTAAGGTGTTGGGCATAGTGAGGAGCCCAAAGCTCAGCCCCATATAGCAAGTGCCCTCTGGTCTTAGCATTGAAAACCTGCAGTTCCAAGGAGATAGCATCTCTGCCCTGCCGGGTGAAAAAGCTGAGTAGAGCATATAGGGACCTTTTGGCTGCCAGGTTAAACAGTGTGATATAAAGCTTGAATACACTGGAGCTGAGGGGCTAGACCCCCACTGAGCATGCTCCAGGGAGAAAATCAAGAAACCTGCCTCCTACTGTCCGTGGCGGGGATCTAACCCTACAGTTTTTACTGGCCATCCAGGAGGATCTCCCATAGAAGGAAAATTCACGAGGTAAGTACCCAATTTTTCTATCTCCACTTCCTTACCCTGAGCTCACTCTTTCAGTGCTTGTGGGTCAGACCTGGATCCGTTGGCCAGATCCAGGAATCAGAGAGGGGCCAAATAAAAAATAGTCATTGGCTGGAGTTTCCCCACTCCTTTCTTGTTTGGTCCTCACCAAGATCAGTGTCACTTTTTAGTCTCGTGATAATGGTCTCCACTGGAGACTGATTTCCATAATAGTAATCGTTGAGAGGCACTAAATGAATGAAAATAAAGTAATTTAGAAAGAAAAGGAACATTGTATGTAACATCTTCCAATTTTCTCTCTTTATTCTTCGCAGCCCAATATATTATTTTGTTCTAACCATTTCTGCTAGCCAAAATGAAATAGATTCAGTCTTTTCTGGAGGTGACCTGAGCAAGATGAGGAATTCCCTTTCCCCAAGGCCAAATCTGTGATGGATAGTACTTGGATTTGCTCCCTGGCAGTTCATTATGTTGCCAAGTTAATTTATTTATTTTTTCCTTTTTCTTTTAGAAATCGGTTAAAAGCCACTACATTCTGGGTCTTAGATTATTTTGATTCTATTATAAATTGCTTCTATCAGAAATTTGTTTGTGGCACATGCAGCATTCCACTGGCAAGCATATGTTGTTGTAAAATGTGTATTGCATTGTGTAGAAAACCTACTTTTTTCTTTCTTTATTTTTTAATTCATTTTTGCTTTTAGGGTCCCTGAACTGTTTAGCTACATAGCCAAAAACAGCCAAGAAGATATATTCTATGAAGATGATATTTGGCCCGGGGAGGATGAGAATGGGTAAGCAATATTTATGCATTTTTATTAAAAAGTGGCCCAGTTCAGTTATTGACACATTAAATACAAAAAGCTTACCTAATCCACCAATCAAAAAAGGCATTAGTAGTTTTTGAAACACTTAATCCAAAATGTATGCTAGAAATGGTCCTGTAATAAAAACGTACAGAAATTCTTCAGATGCTGACATACTTTCAGTCAATGGGTTGCCTAGCAGGGAGCTCTCCAGCAAATAACAATGTTGGGAAGTTTGATGACATTTCTCATTGCTGACACAGTATGATGGAGGCCTTCTTGGAAACTTTAGCCTTTTGAAGTAGAATTTCAGAGAGTTTGTTTTTTGAAGGGTCACTCTGTTCACTTACTTGTTCCCATTGTGTTAAATTTTTAAATTACTTAGCAATCTTAATTATTGTTACATGCATTTGTAAGAGATACAAATTCTTGTAGCATCTGGATGATGTAATAAATCCTCGTATAACTCACTTATAATATGTAAATATTCAGCATTTTTAACCAATGTGGAATAATTTAAATTTTTTTATTTTTTAAAAAAACTCTAGTGCTGAGAGAGTTCAGGAAATTGTTGCCTGGCTAAAGGCACACCCTGTCAGTGCTCTGTCTCGTTCATCTTGTGATTTACAAATTCTGGATACAGCTATTGTTGAGAAAATTGAAGAAGAAATAGAGAAGTGCAAGGTACGTCTTTTTAAAATAAACTGTGTGAGCTGAAATAGGAAAGGGTGGACCATAACTTTGCAAATCAGTTGGGGAGTGACTGAACAGTGGGGTTGCCTATTTTATGGAGTGCTATAAAGCTGCTATGTGGAGACTGTATTTAATAACCACCTTCAGCACCGCACAGCTAAAGGCTGGCCTTGTTGGATTTGATGAAATAATTAAGTTGTTGAAGCGTTAGAAAGGGTAGCTTGGCTTCCAATTACCAGTTACTTTCAATCATGTTAAAAATGCTAGTATCTGTTTTCTTCAGACTTTTCACTTCATTTGAACATTTATGGTGTTCTCTTGAAAAACAAATAAACAACAAATTGGTCTTTTTTCCTTCACAGTGATGATGGAATATTTTTTTTAGTTTAGATACTGTAAGACAATAACACTCATAATTTAGTAGTTTTATTTATTCCTTTAAATCTTACTTTGATCTTTTCAATCAGCAAAGAAGGAGTAACAAGAAGGTGCGTGTGACAGTGAAACCTCATTTGTTGTACAGGGTAAGTTTTTTTTAAAATTATTATTTTTGTGGTGGTTGTTTTCGAAGAGATTAAATAGCAATTACTGTAAATAAATAACTTTGGTGGAGTTACTGAATGTTTATCAAGAAATACAGTGCTCTGTCCTTAATTTGAAGATAATTAATTGAGGACTGTCCGAAAAAAACAGTTTAAATTAAGTGATACTTACATCAATGGTTGCTGCTTAATGGCTATAGCAATTCTAGTTAGGGAACACTGAGGTGCTTTCTTCTGCTTTTGTAGGCTGTAGTTCTTTTGTAGTTGTAGGATGTGCAGAAAGGTTATGGAATGCTTCATGTTCCTTGCCTGTTCTCGATGCTGTGCTGAAAAAGTTAGTTGTCTTGGCTACTGGCATAAGGTAGATTCAGGCCCTCTTGGATTGTGCTTCCTTCCTATGTCATGGTCTTCTCAAGTAGCTTAGCGAGTACTGCAGATCACCAAAGGGCTGCATTGTGTATAAAAGGTGGTTTTGATTAACATGTTCTACTGGGTGTTGAGAACAATTCCTTTCTTGTTTAATGCTTTGTTCTTGTTGCCTTGAAAAAAAATTGATTCTTCTTTGAAGTCATCAAGTTTTTTATCAAGTTGTATCAGTGATCCATCTGTTGAATTTTTTTATTCATATTTAGTTACTTTTTGATAAAATTAATATACTCTTTGGTTCATACCAGCCTTTGGAACAACAGCATGGGGTTGTTCCAGACAGAGAAGCAGAATATCGACTCTTTGATCGTGTTGTCAATGTGAGAGAGAACTTTTCTGTTCCTGTTGGCCTTCGTGGCACCATCATAGGAATTAAAGGAGGTAATGATTTTATCTTGTCTCTGATACTGAACAAACTGCTGAAAACTACTCATGTAATGATTGTGAACATCACTAAGGGTGCATTCAAAAGAGCATCTTCCCCTGGATTAGTAAATTCCTACAGGAGAGAACAATTGTACCTTATCGCTTTTCAATTGCACTTAATCTTTTTTCACAAGTTCCTCCCTGCTTTGCCTTTGATGTTGCTGCCACTAGTATCCCATGGTGCTGTACATCTGTCCCATGTGTCTCTGCGAGGCTGGCAGACTAAATGACAGAAGTGTCTCTTTCCAGTTACTAGACATTCTCATAAGGAAGGTAACTCGATTGTTAAACCTAGGTTTGTCTCTTCACGCTTGCGGGACATTTGCCAAAGGATCCCACAGTCTAATCCCTTCACGTGATTAAAAAATCTTTTTACATGCTTTTACATTGTAAAAATTGTTTTATGCAACTTAAAAAAAACAAAAAAAACGGGGGGAAATTGTTTATGTTGGGTTTTCATGATTTTGGAATACTCTTGGGAAGAATGGACATGGGATTTGATTTTGTTCTGAGATGTGCGAAGGTTGTATCCAGCTACACTTGATCTCCCATCTATAAAGGGAAGTTTTTTGGAACTGAGAGAAATATTTTCTTGACACTTCTCAAGTCTAAAACATTTCTCTAGAGGAATGTAGATAAAAAGAGGGGAAACAATGAAGTCATTTTTCATTAGGGTGCCTAATGCCACACACAGACCAGGTTCCTGCTCTGATGAGTTGGTAATATAAAATGTCTCAAGTCTCCTGAACTCTCAGAAACAGCCAAGTGGTTGAGAAGTTGGAGTAGAAGATTGGTGTTAAAGAGTATTCCGTATTCTCCAGTCTGTCCCAGATATGGTTTACTTACACTTCCAGGATCACAAGGATGTGGTCATTTGTACAGAAAAGAGTTCTAGACGTATGAGAGTGTTCACAGTATAGTTTTAGAACTCTACTTGAAGATATATAAAAGACCTGAAGTTCTGTTTGCCTGTTTGAGTAGCATGTAGGTGATACTTCTTTTTAAAGGTAGATGGATCTGTCAGAAAGAACACAAATTAGAGGAAAGAGAATACGAAATGGGAAAACACAAGACAAGTAACACTGGGCAGAGAAGCAATAGAACAAATGAGATGATGGGAAGACAGTTGTGCTGGTCTTAGACCACATTCACACCTTCAGCGAGGGCCGGTCCCATGCAGATTTTGACTCTGGGGGAGAACCCAGAAGCCAAAATATGCGTGGGGTTTGGCCAGTGTAAAAGCCCCCCTGTTTGCGGTTTTGCCGGCAAACACCTGCGAAAGTATAGAGCTGGGTTTCCCTGCTCTATACCTTTGTGGAGATTTGCTGGCAAAGCCGCACCGGGGGGCGGAGGGGGGAGGCTTTTACACCAGCCAAACCCCGTGGATATTTTGGCTCCTGGATTCTCTCCTGGAGCCAAAATCTGTGCGGGACTGGCCCCTACCGAAGGTGTGAATGTGGTCAAAGTGTTACTAGTCTACCAAGTAAGTTTCAACTTAGCGTAGGGTAGAAATTCTCTATCTGAAATATTTAAATGAATTCTGATATTCATTCCCTTTGAAGCTATATCCAAAAGGACTTCAGATAGACAAAACACTTCCAATGGGAGGGCTTTAAAAAGCTGCCCTTTTTCATCCAGTGTTCTTCCATTAGTGACAATTTAAAGAAAGCATCTATCGGTTCCTTACTGTACAGCAATATTCCTTGTTGGCAGTTGGAGTTTTCAAATAGGGCTGAAGTGGCAGCAGCTGTTACCGCACCGCCATTCCATTCCGAGAACTCGTCACTTAATGTGTCTTGCCGCCAACTTCCCCTCAATATTTCCGCGATTCCGCATTACCTGCTGCCAGCATCTGCAGATGTGGCATGTCTGCAGTTTGTGAACACAAGCGGTTTTATGCCGCCTTCCGCCACTGAGCGCGAGTCCCTGATGCACCGTGGTGCTGAATAATAGATCATTGAATGAATGAACTTAGGGTGACTCTGACTACCTGCTTCAGAGTCCGCTGCAGGGGTGTAGCTACCATGGCGCGGGGTGCATTTGCGCCCATGCCCTGCCCTGGGAGGGAGCTGGCAGCGATCAGGGCCAGCCCCCGGCATCTGCGGGAACCGGAAGCCCTGCTCCCGAGTCCCGGAGGAGTCTCTCTTGCACCACCAGCACCACCTTTTTAAACAGCTCAGTTGTAGCGAACGTTGCTGCCTTGTAAACAAAGTTCTTCTTCGAGGGGCTCCTTCCATTCTCACAAATGGGAGAGTGTACTGAGGCGTTGAGGGAATTTTCTAACAAAATGACACTCCATGCAGGTTGGAATAACAGCATGGGAGGGAGGTAGCAGGCAGGGGGCAGCCTGCTTTTTTTGGGGGGGAGGGGGGTCCATTCAGCTGGGGGAGGGTTGGTTGTTCAGTTCTGTCTCTGTTAGAAGGATGGACAGATCCTCCCTCTTCCCTTTGTGATCGCTGCATAGAGAGAACTGGGGCTGCAGAGCAGCTACAATGAGGCAGCCATCCCAACAAAGGGGAAGAATTTGTCCTTGGCACCCTAACGCACAAGAGAATTCACAGAAGAGCAGGGACTCCCCCTGCCCCCCCCATCACCTGGATCAACATCAGGAGCCAGGTGCTCGTTCACTGCTGCGTGCTGGGGCCGGGGATCCCTGCACTGTAAGCAGGACAGAGACTAGTGCACTGCACAAGGAGGGACAACAAACAAGGCAACACCCAGAGGGAGTTGAGGGAGGGATCTTCGTTATCCCTCCTTGCGCACTAGTTGCTGTCTCTGTCCCACTTAGAGTGCAGGGATTCCCCAGCAGCAGTGAGCGAGCACCTGGTTCCTGATGCTGGTCATGGGGATGTTGGGGGGTGGGGGGGAGTCGCTGCTTTTCTGTGAATTCTCTTGTGTGTTAGGGTGCCAAGGACAAATTCTTCCCCTTTGCTGGGATGGCTCTCTGCCTCATTGTAGCTGCTCTGCACCCCCATTTCTATGGGGCAATCACAAAGGGAAGAGGGAGGATCTGTCATCCTTCTAACAGAGACAACCCTCCCGCAGCTGAATGGGCCCCCCCGGAGCAGGCTGCCCCCTGCCTGCTGCCCCCCTCCCAGGCTGTAGATCCAACCTGCATGGAGTGTCATTTTGTTAGAAAATTCCCCCACCGCCTCTTTCTAGGCTTGGTACGCTCCCATTTGTGAGAATGGGAGGAGCCACTCAAAGGCGAACAGAAGGTTGCTGCCTTGTAAACAAGGGTCTTCGAGATGGCTTCAGCATTCTCACAAGCACCCACCCTTCCGACCCCGCATGGAATTTTCTTCCTAATTGCTTAGGTTTGGAAGGAACTGTGTTGGGTTTAGGTATCTTATAGGGTAGGGGCGTGTGAACGTCATGTGGTTTGTTTTTTAAGCTAGTGAGCTTGGTATATGCCGGTAAGAGAAGGGCGCACAAGTGAGAATGGAAGGAGCCCCTCGAAGAAGAACTTTGTTTACAAGGAAGCAACTTCCCCACGCCACGATGGTTGGCTGCAATGCTGCGAGAATCACAAAGCTGCTGCACTTAAGGGAAAGGGGAAACTTTGACAAACCTGCCACTTTCGCATGAAATCTACAGTGGCGAAAAAACCGCAGCAGCAGAAAGCCGCGAGTGCAAGGCACGCAAATCACTCCCTTCCTAACCGTGCTGCTTGGTGCAGAAGAGAACTTTCCGCTGGTAAATGCTGCCACAGCGGTACAGCATTTCAGCCCTATTTTCAAATCTATCAATGACTGTTTTGGGGGATATGAGGATTCAGCTGTTATATTTCCTTCCAGGTGTTTTTCTATCCAGGTGGTTTTATATCCATACAAATTTACTGTATTTATTGCCAACAGAATATGCAAAAGGCTATTAAACAATGTATTGTGTTAAATTAGAGGTGAGGAACCTCGGGCCCAGGGGCCAAATGCAGCCCTCGGCAAGTTTTTATGTGACCCCTTTTCAGTTCCTTGATCTGGTCTCTAGATCCAGTTACCACTCTGAAGCACTGAGAAACTGAGCTCAGAGTAAGGGGCAGAAATGAGGGCACACACACAAAGATAGGGGACAGTTCCATAATCTACACCCTCCGATTTTTGAGAGTATCCTGTAAGCATCCCCACTCCAGCTCTATATGGCCCTTGAAGCTTGTACTAATTTTCAGAGTGGTCTCTGGGAGGGAAAAGTTTCCCCACCTCTGTATTAAATAAAGTAGGACCATATAGGGCTTGCTAGTTAAGAATGTGTTTTACTTTTTGATAATTTATAAACATGAAACATAAAGTTATGTTTCAGGAACCTAAAAGAATGCTGTGGAGTATTGTCTACATTATGATCTTAAACTTTTAACTATGTTGACTCTTAATGAAGAGACTTTCCTAATCATTGTTATAGCTGTTAATAGTGTCTAGCAATAAGAAATTTAATCAATATAATACTTCAGATTCTGTCTGTTTATTACCATGCTATTTAAATGTAGAGACTGATTCCTTGTTGTGGACTTCATGCTATTTTGTACAGCCAGCAGAGAATCGGATGTGCTTTTTGAAGTGTTGTTTGATGAAGAGTTCCATGGAGGCCTAATGATAAGGTTTGTCAGAGTTGCTCTCTTTTTATTGGGGGTTTGTGTAGATGCCTTGTAAAAAAACACCTTCTAATTCCACTTATCATTTTACTTTTAAAGTCTGTATCTTCTATATTTTTCCCTCCCTTTTTTTTATAACTAGAGACTGTCTGATTAAAAAATGTGTTCTTTTTTTTAAAAAAAGAATATTTATTAAAGAGAACAAATTAGTTATATTAGCTACCAGTTTTCTCATAAACGTTATCCCTCAGATGGATTTGGGGGTAAATCGGGCTCCAAAGGGGTACAGAAAATTAATATAACTTTTTTTTAGCAAACCTGTACCACTTCATACTCCATATATTCCTCAATGGTAATGAGGTTGATTGTCCTGTTCATCCTCCCACTCCACTTGTAACCTTTTTAAACAAAATTGAGAATTTCACTAAAATGGCATTGAAGGTAAATTTGATCCCAATTGTAATGAATAAGAAAATGAAAGCACTACATGCCTATGGTACTGGGGGTCATATTTACCCCAAATGTTCACTTCAACCCCAAGCCAGTTGAACACCCAGTATTGTCATTTTGGAACTGTTGGGTACTATTGACCCCACATACCTTTTATCTTAGTATTGTTTCTGTATTACAACCAATAACTCCTGATCAAATTTAAATTTTTAATGTTAAATTAGAGTCATTTTTAAATCAGTCACATTTATTTATTTTTTATTTATGACTTAATTGGTGTCTAATGAGTCTAGAAGTCAAGACTCCTGTATTATGATAATCAGTTAAGTAATGCCTTTAAAGTACTTTGTGATTTTTGCAGTGAGAGTTTAGTACTATACTACTTTTAACTTGGTAATTCACCAAAGGCAGGAAGAGAGGACCTTGGTTAACTAGCTCAAAGGACAACACTTCAACTTCAGCAGTAGATATAATTGCAATCCTGTTATGGATCTTGTACCCCAAAGCAAGTGTATTTATTGAGGCATACAGCGTGGATAATCAGCATAGATATTTTAATCAGCTTTTTTCCTTTGTTTTCTTAGGTGTTCACCTGCCAGAGGTTATCGTCTGCCAGCAAGTGCCTTGATTAATCTTTCTCATGGTAATCGGTCAGAAACAGGAAATCAGAAGCTGACAGCCATAGTGAAACCTCAGCCAGCTGTGAATCACTACAACTCCTATCCATCAGATCAATCTTCAGTAAGCTCTCAAAAAGTGCATCTAGGAGGCCTCAACCATTCTCCTCGCTCCCTCTTTATTCCTACTCGAGTAAGCTTATATTTAGTTCTTGCTCAGATAGCACCATAAAAGTGGAGTTACTCCTATGGTTGGATCGCTATAGAAACTAACTGTACTTAATAGATTTTCTCAAGTACATTTAATCAGGCTTTACTTGTATTGAGTCTTTTACATTTGAAGCTCAAGCTCAGAACCATCCAAGTTTGAACATGAACCCCAATTTTGTTGTCCTGGCAGCTGTTTGATGTGTATGAAATATATTTTTATCTTCATCCACTACTTAGTAGGTAAATGTCAATTAACAAAGCTAACACTATAATTAGCATTATGTGGTAGCCTGTTGTCTCCCTCTTTCCACATCCCAAATAATAGATTTTGCATGTCAGGTTTGCATCTATTCTGTGATGAATAGACAGAAGAAACAACAACAATTTTCTTGAGACATCTATTTTGGTGAAAACTCAGTTTATTTTGATAAGTGATTATCAAATCAGATTATCTGATAATTCAGATCATTTTGATAAGTTACTATACTTGATAAGTGATATGGCAAAGGCAGATAGGAAAATTGGGCTCTTACCTCTGAATTTTCCTTCTACGGGAGATCCTCCTGGACGGCCAGTCAGTACAGTAGGGTAGATCCCCGCCACAACCAGTAGGAGGCAGACGTTCAGATTTTGTGGCGCATGCTCTGTGGGATCTATCCATAGCTCTCCAGTAGTTCCCAGCCATTCTGCACTTTGCTCACCCTGTAGGGAAACTTGTTAACTACTTTAACTAAACTCTACGACTGGAGAAATAACTCTGATGAAAAACAACGACACTCCCCGAAAAACCCTCCCAATGGGGAGGAGAACCTGGGACCTATCGGAAAACCTGTAACAGACCGGGACCAAGTTACCAGTCTGTGGACCATCCACCTCAGAGGTATACCTCACTCCAGGTGGGGACTGGCCGTCCAGGAGGAACTCCCGTAGAAGGAAAATTCAGAGGCAAGAGCCCAATTTTCCTTTCTCCCAGGAGATCCTCCTGGACATCCAGTCAGTACAGTAGGGACGTACCAAAGCAGTGTCCCAGACCTAACTCTGTGGGAGGGAAATAAGGAGGGAGGTAGAGATAAGAGGGTCATAAGGCGGAGGAAGGAAAACTGCTCCCCCGGAGAACCACCTGAAGGACCCACCTCCCAAAAGCCGCTTCGGCTGATTCGTGTAGTGCCTTGCAAAGGAGCACACTGAAGATCAAGCCGCTGCACAACATATTTACCCGTAGGAGGTAGCCTTTCTAAAAGATCTGTGTGTTTGCTGCTCCCCTAAGAACGTGGGGCAAGGCTCCTAAGGGGGGAGGTTTGTCCTCCGCCCTGTAGGCTTCTGTAATACAGAGAGTCATCCCACGAGTGATGACTGCCTTGAACGCCCTCCTCCCCTTTCTCTGGGGGCTGTAGGCTACAAAAAGGGACAGTGATTTCCTAAAGGGGGCCGTCCTATCTATGTAAATCGTACGGACTCTGGCGACGTCCAGGGTATGCCTGATGCGCTCCCGTGGGTGTGCTGGCTTTGGACAAAAGGAACGCAAAACCAGTTCCTGTTCCTTATGAAAACGAGTGTCCACTTTAGGACCAAAGGATGGGTCTAATCTCAGGACCACCGCCAACTCCTTCAAGAAGCATAGGGCTGAATCCACTGAAAGAGCACTGAGCTCGGACACCCTCCTCACAGAGGTGATGCTTATGAGGGAGGCCATCTATAGGAGAGGTAATACAAAGGAACTTCCCTGAGGGGCTCAATTGGAGTCTTAGTAAGAGTCTTGAGAAGCAGATTTAGGTTCCATGGGAAACCGGTGCCCCACAGGCGGGAGATGACTCTTGGTGCCCCTAGGAAACCAATAATATGGGGATGCCTTGCTACTCTGCGTCTCTTATTGTACCCAGAACGCCGTTACCTGCCTCTGGAGAGTGCTTGGTTTGAACCCCTTATGCAGACCTTCCTGAGGAGAATCTAAAATCCCCCGTAATGGAAGCTTTAGCTGTTCCGACTTCCCTACTCTCGCTTTGTTGCTGGACATCTCGATTGAAGGAAGATGTCTAGGACTTGATGGGAGTATTCCCACTTTCACAAAGCTGTCCTCTTAATTTCCAAGCAGTCAGTTTCAGTGTCTCCGGATTATTGCACAGCACCGGCCCCTGAGATAGTAGGTGTGGCCTGCTCGGGATCCTGAGGGGAGACTTCGAGCTTAGTTCCTGGACGTCCGCAAATCATGGACGTCATGGTCAGAAGGGAATCACTAAGCTGATAGTTTCCCGCTCTTGCTTGATCTTTGCCATGGTGCTGTGAATGAGGGGGAGGGGAGGAAAAGCATACAGTAGTCCCGGAGTCCAGGTCAGGATTTAGCGCGTCGAAAGCTATTGCTGGGTGGTTCGGGAATTGAGAGACGAAGATGTCAGTCTTTGCGTTGCCTGGGGCCTCAAACAGGTCGACTTCTGGACGCCAGAAGCCATCGGCTATGGTCTTGAATGCTGCCAGGTGAATATACCACTCTCCCGGGTTGATCGCCACTCGGCTAAGCCAGTCGGCTTGTGTGTTCGTTTGCCCCTTGATGTGGATCGCCTTGACTGATCTCAAGTTGATTTTCGCCCCTTTGATTCATGTGGTCACCTGTTGGTGTAGGGATTCAGATAGAGGTCTGCCTTGGTGATTTATGTAGGCTTTTGCCACCGTGTTGTCTGTGTATACCAGTACGCCTTTTCCTTGTAAGATCGGCGCCAGGTCTCTTAGAGCTAGGTAAGTTGCCCGGAATTCCAGCCAGTTGATGTGATGGCTTTTTTCCCTCAGAAGCCATGTGTCTTGCGCCATTCTGCCCTGTGAGTGCGTCCCCCAACCCAACAGACTGCCAGTTGAAGAACTTCTTGAGTGTCATTGGGACTGTGATTCATGGGTTTCCACCCTGAGTCAGGGGGTCCTGCCATGCACGTAGGAACCTCTGAAGTGGCCAGGAATGGAATCTGACCCATTGGAGAATTCCCAGGCAGGAGATCATGGTGCCCCGTAAGCTCGCTAGCATCTTGAGTTTGGACTTGCGGGCTTTTGAGATCGGGTGTATTAAGAGGTATGGCTTTTGTTGTCTCTGTTGAATCAGAAAGAGCTTGTACTTGATGGTGTCGATCATCATTCCCAGATGTTTAGGGTCTGGGGGGGGAATGAGGTGGCTCTTCTTGAAATTGACTAGGAAACAGTGCTCCTGTAAACATGCAAATGGACTGTAGGGTCTCCGTTTTGAACTTCCACAGATAGTTGCAGCCTGCCCCCCAGGCTTGTTTCATAAGGGGTTTGGGAGGTGTTCAATCATGCATCCGCCTAGGGACGCCCAGCGTTCTGCATATACATGGTTCTGTCACCACTGCCCTTCTGCTTGTTCCATCTGGGCCTGTATTTCTGCCAGTTCCCTCTCCGTGGGAAAAAGGAGCGTCTGGAGCCCCCTGATGTTTGGTATGAAGCACTGAAGGGACGACAAGTCTTTTTTGTAATACCCCACCTTTGTAATGTTTGCTTTTTGATTTGTCCACGGGATCTGCGAGGACCTTATCTAGGCAGACAGCGAAAGTCTGGCCCCTTGGAAGGAACCGCCCAGCAGAGCGATTTTGGATGTGTTATCTCCCTTCCAGGATCTGAGCCATAGACGGCGGCGGGCTGCCACCTTGGAAGCCACTGTTCGGGATGCCTGGCAAAGGATATTAATTGACAAATCCGCTTTGAAGGTCTAGGCTAATTGTATCCTGGTGGATAGGGTCCTGGTCAATTTCATAGAGACCCTAGGGTTCCTGGCCTGCTTGATCCACATCATCAGTGGTTCTGTTGACCTCCCTCAATGTCCTGGGGGAGGTGGCGAGGCCGAATGGAATTGTTTGGAGCCATGCTGTCAGGCATACTTGAACCTGAGCCGCGATCGGTGAGCGGGAAGAATGGGGACATGCAGATAGCTTGCCCTAGAAAAATATGAGGTGAGACTGGCCATTTTAACAATGGAGGCTACTTCCTCGAAAATCCTCCTTAAGTTGCACTCTGTCCCCTTGTGAGGCTGTGGAATCCCATGGAAAATCCTCCCCTTCGGTTAGGAAAACAGAATTCCTGGCGAGGGGTGCTGCTGCTGCCATCCACCTTAGGGATGGCAAGGAGGGAGTCTGGTGTGTTTTTTGGGGTTTTGGTTTTTTTCATGAGAGAATAGAGGGCTGTCTGAGTTTTATTCATCCTGCCCACTTCATCAGGGCGTTGCCGTTTCCTCTTGATGATCTCTTCATATGCCTTGTCCAGCACCATTCCCCCTGTCTCTGTCCCTAGGCCGAGGGATATACTCCCTTCCTTCCTCTTGTTCCTCATCCGAGGAGTCTGAGGAGGCCTGCTTGTCTTTGTTTGATGCAGGTGGAGGTCTTTACGACCAGGGGGTAAATTGGTCCCCGTATTTATTGGGAAACTGTCTGTCAGGGTCCGTTGAAGCCGCGAGCCCTGTCTCCTCCAGCTCTCCCTCCTCTTTGGAGGAGCCCTCACTCTGTAAGTCAGAGTCTTGTGTTCGCCAGCGGCGAAGTTGTCTGAAGCCTCCTCATCCTCCTCGTTGGTCTTCGCTTGGGAGATCAAGACCCCCTTGTTCCCCTTTCCTCCAAGTCTCTGGCTTTGCTCCTGTTTGGAGGATTGAATCGACGTCACCTCTTCAGAGGCGGAACACGACCGGGGGGAAGGAGTCTAGGGGCCTCTGCGGGGGTCTCTTGGCCCTGGGACGTTTGCCTTTCCCCGCGTCCCTGGAGGGGTCTTTCTAGGGATGGGATTTCTTCTGAAGAGGCGATCTCTTCCTTTTTAGCTGGGAGAGAATCTCCCTGAGAACGTCCATATGGGTGGCTGGGGGACGGGGAATCGGAGGGCTTACTGTTGCAGAGTCTGCTTCTGTCTCTGTGTCCGCTGCTGCCACCGCCATTCTCCTTGTGGTGGCCATTTTGGCTCTCGCTCTTCCGTTGACGCCTCCCTTGCTGTTGCGAGGCCTGTAGGGGGAGGGGCAAGTGTCCTGCCGTCGCTCTTTCGCTTTCAAACCTTCGCCACTACTTAGGAACGTGGCCTGTAGGGGGAGTTTTCCTGCCTTCGCCGCTTCTCTGGAACGCGGCCGGGGGGCGGGATCTGGGAGCTATCCTGCCGCTGCTCACCAGGCTATGAGCCACCTGGCACGGGAAGGGCTGTGGCCCTGGAGCCAGTAGAGTGTTGGCGGACGAAAACGCTGCTGCGGCTGGAGGCCAAGTGGCGACTGTGGTGGTGGTGGTGGTGGCTTCCAGTCCCTGATAGCGCCCACTCCTGAGCTGGTGGACGCGACGCTGTTGGGCTCTGGCCGTGACCGACGTGCACGCTCCCAGCTCCAGCAGGGTTAGGGTCTAGGGAAGTCCTTCCCACCCCCTCTCCAGAGGGGGGTGAACAGGGATTAGTGATCTAATCCAGCGGGGTTAGGGTCTATGGAGACCTATAGCGAGCTCCCCTCAGGGGGCTGCTCTGCCCGCTTCTCGGGGTCCCCGAGCCAGAAGGGAAGGGGACCCCCGGGAAGTCCTTCCCACCCCCTCGCCAGAGGTGGGTGAACAGGGATTAGCGATCTAATCCAGCGGGGTTAGGGTCTAAGGAGACCTATAGCAAGCTCCCCTCAGGGAGCTGCTAGGCACGCTCATCGGGGTCCCCGCACCAGGTGGGGAAGGGGACACCCAGGAAGTCCTTCCCACCCCTCTCCAGAGGGGGGTGAACAGGGATTAGAGATGTAATCCTGCGGGGATAGGGTCTAAGGAGCAGTGCCGGCCCGAGGCATGTGCCACCGGAGCCCAGGCACATGGCCCTGCGGCTAGGGGGCCCCGCCCCCGCTCACCCAGCCAGCGGAGGATGCAATGCCCCAGCCCAAACCCCCCTCCGCTTCTGCTGCAGCAGCGCCTGGGATTGCAGAGCCTGGGCTGGGCGCCAGGGGAGTCAGGCCGTGGCATCGCCACCTTCTCCTCTCATCCCCCAGAGCGGCGAAAGGAGAGGAGGAAATGCCATCCCTGCCTGGAGCCTGGCCCTCCCAGGAGCTCCCCCCCTTCTTCCCCACCCCTCTGGGGTACGGATACTTCCCCCAGCAACATGGCCCCACAGCTTAGGGGGGGCTCGCACCCCCTCCAGCCTGCTCAACCGTCTGGTGGAGGAGGCGATCCCCCGCAGCCCCGGCCCGACCCTCCCCATCCCCCCCCCCCAGCTGCTGCTGCAGCAGCGCCCAGCCCAGGCTCAGCAATCCCTTCTTCCCCATCCCTCTGGGGTACGGATCCTTCCCCTGGATTATTCCCACATTCCTGCCCCCCTAGGGTCTCCCATATTACCCCCCAGGACAGGAGTCCTCTTCCTTCCCCCCCTAGGGTTCCCATCACTGCCCCCACCCCAGGATCCCTCTACTTCTTTCCTGCCCCCCTAGGATCTGTCTGCCCCTTTCCTGCCCTCCTAGTGTCCCCCATATTCCCCCCTA
>QEPC01003437.1:978908-1010996 GCA_003113815.1 Sphenodon punctatus
ATAGCATGCAGCTATTTTGATGTGGCCCAGAGGTTTTGTATGTTTTAAATATGTGAACAGGATTTTTTTATCCTGCTATGGCACTACCACTGATGGAGAGAGAGCGAGTTGTCCTACTGGAGTCCCATCCACTTACTGGATGAGATGCTAGTAGGAGGGTTCTCTCAGTCTCCAAGTGGCAGGGTTTTACTCAGCAGCAAGGAGTTCCCATTGTAAACTAATGTTCTGTCCATCACATCTTAACGCTGAAAACTCTTTGTTGCTGGATTTTTGGAGGCTCCGCCTACAATGGACAAGCCCCTCCCTAGAGCTCTGCCAGCCATAAGGTTCTGCCAACCTGCCAGTGGCAAAGCCGCCAGCAGACCGGCAAGCCTTTGGGGCCCCGCAGCAAGGCTTGGCACATGGCCCCTCAAACCCTTGGGCTGGCCCTGCTAAGGAGACCTATAGCGAGCTCTCCTCAGGGGGCTGCTAGGCCCGCTCTTCGGGGTCTGTGCACCAGATGGGGAAGGGGATACCCGGGAAGTCCTCCCCACCCCTCTCCAGAGGGGGGTGAACAGGGAGGGGAATTCCTCCCCCCCGGCACCTAGGGGAAATTTCTACTTTCCTTTGTAATTGAAGGCTGCCCTCTCTCAATGGAGGCAGCCAGCCTGCTTCCTGCCAGTGTGAAGGCAGACAAAACACTGGAGAGCTATGGATAGATCCCACAGAGCATGCTCCACAAAATCTGAATGTCTGCCTCCTACTGGTTGTGGCAGGAATCTACACTACTGTACTGACTGGCCATCCAGGAGGATCTCCCGGGAGAATGAACTATCATTTTGGCTTTTTAATAACCAAGTTGTAACAAACTATTTGAAGAAAAGTAATAGTAGTAGGAATGGTGTGTTGTTTTGTGTCTTTGGGAAGGACGCTGTCTCAGACCTGTATTGAAAATATTTTGGGGGCAAAAACACTTCTACCAAGAAAACGGAGAACAATGAAATCTCTCTGCTTTACTCTTTTGAATAAATGATTTAGCAGTTGAATGGAAGACAGCCTTACAGTCTCAGGGCTGAAAGTCAGGGCAACTCCAGTTCACCACAGAAAGGAGAGTTTTCAGGTGGCCATCAAAAACATAAAGTAAGTGTTGTAATTATATACTATTCCATAGCTAGTTCATGGGGTGGGAAGATTTTAAAACTAACTTTCAAAAGCTGAAGCGCACAGAACTTCATGGTGGGGGCGGGGGGGCACTGTTTATTCTGTGTGTTATCCAAAAGGAAGTTATAATGGCCTTGGTAGACATGCAGTATTAAAGAAAAAAACACACTACTCTTCATTGTGATGGGCCACTACTTACTACAATGCTTTTGTGCCGCAGCTGATTTATAGTTGCTGGATTAACTTTGTCAAACAAAAGTATTCCGTAGTCCAGGTTAAGGGAGCCAGCACTTGGTGAGTCAGAGAGAATGAGTAATTTTTTGTAATCACCGATGCAGATTCTTTTCTCCCACTTGTTTAATTTCCTGTGGAAAATAACTTGCACCTTATAATTCCTCCCACAATGGGTGCTTTTACATGAACGGCACTCACGGCTCTGCTCTCCCTCACACTCAGGTGGCACGTCCATGTAAAAGTGAGCTGCCAGATGTGCAGGTCGAGCAGAAGCAGAGCAGGCTCTGTTCCAGCCCCACTAGTGGTGCTTCAGAACATCCTGGAGCCACCCAAATTTGGGGCTCCAGAAAAAACACAGCAAGTGATATCTGGAAGAAACAAGGCCAGGAAGTGGTATTCATTTCTACAAACCAGACTTCAATGAGAGTAGTCTTAAAGACCAGGAAAGAAAATATGAGCCATTTAAAAAGTGTAAGTACTATAAGTACCTCTGTCGGAGGTGGAGCTGCAGTCTGTCTACTCAGCAGACAGCTGCTGAAGCTCTGCTCCCAGCCAGGGATTGCCCAGGACAACGCCAATCAATAAATTTCAGTTTATTTGTCATGACCATTGGTCGGAACAGTACACCAAAATAAATACGGAAGAAACTGTAAATAATCAGTTCAAAACATAAATCATAAATAAAACAGTAAAATAGTCAAATTTGCAATTAGTTAGTGCAGTACAAAATCATTACGGACACATGATCATCTGTGGACTGCTAGTGCACGGGCCACAGTCAGGGGGGTTAGCTAGTAGGTAAGATAATCTTAAACTCATAGCCCAATAAGTTCTTTCAGCCAAAGCAGAACGAATTTTCCCCCAAATAAACATTTAAACAAATAGTGAGGGATGTCCTGAACTTGGCACAGCCTACAAGGGTATAACCTCAGTTCAGATGTATATGATGATGCCTCCCCTCCAGTAACATGGAAGGCGTTAAGTGAAATCTCAAAAGGGTCAAAGCCCTACACAGAGTAAAATTAGTTGTTATAATTAAATATCTTTCTACTTGGTGTTGGGTCTTAAATTTAGAATACCAAGGAGCTACCTTAGCTGTTGAAAGGGCAGCCAACTCATTCTGGGAGTAAACACCAGCAAGCCTCCTTTTAAATGTATTCTTGGCTCTGCCTTTGGGAAATCCATGAAAAAATTCCATGGAAAAAAAAGTATTTCTAAGCATTGTACTCAATCCCTTTTTCCATGGAGAACTAAAATCAGGATATAATTGTTCAGTCCAACATAGGTCGTTTTTACATGGACGCCCCCCCACCCCCCACTGGGTGCGTGGGCAGGTGTGTGATGCAGGGAGGTGTGTGTCTGTGTACATGCCGCAGCGGTGGGGGGATGGGTATTGGTCCGTGCAAACAGCATAGATGGTGAGTGGAGATGCGTGCACACTCCCAACGCACATCCATCATCACCCACCCATGGAGCCATCCGGCAAACCGGAGGAGGCTCCATGGGTGGAAGTCGGTGTGCACCCATCCCCCCCACGCACCGCTGCCCATGTAAAAAGGGCCATAGTTTGGGAAGTCTGTCATCCGGCATAGCCAACAGATGCAGCCAATACGAAAACACACGTAAATGGATCTTAACTTCCACCGGAAGAATACCTGTCTCAGCCCTAATCATACAAGATGGAGTACCATTGGGTACAGCTAGAATAGATCTGAGGAAGCAATTTTGAAACTGCTCCGTTCCTGCTAATCTGGAGCATCCCCAGACTTCTGCACCATAAAGGGCTTGCAGACATAATTTATGGTCCAGTAACTTGAGGGCTGGCAGTAACAGCCTGCCCCTGGCCGATCGCCAGAATTTAACTATCCCATGAGTTGTTTGAGCCATCTTTAATTTGGTAGAATTAATATGCTTATGCCAGCTGCCTGTGACAGAAAACTCCCAAATATCTACATATATCAACTTGTTCTGTTAGTTCTATGTATTTCTATCAAGGGACCAACCCAGGGCGGCAACGCCATAGAGTTGTGGGTGGCAGCCTAGAGCATTGGGCAATACGTCCGCAGCTCTATGGTGTGGGGGAGAGGGCCATCATGCAGGTGGACTGCAGACTGCAGCAGCTGCCAGGTATAAACCCAGTGCAGACACGGGGGTGCACCCCTGGAGCAGGTCTGGGACTGGCCACCGGGTCCCTCTAAAGACACCAATTATGAGAAATGCACAGGAGGAATTTAGCATCATAGTTAAACCTCAATTTTTGCCCTAACAGTTGTGGGTTATTCCTAACAATTGTGAGTTATTTTACCAGTCAGTTAGCACAGGATCCTGCAAGCTAAGCTATTCGCACAGGTAAGAAAATTGTGGGGAGAAACAGTTTATGCTGGGTTTTTCATCTCCTGCTAATGCTCCCTATAACAACCTTTAATAACCTCATTACTATACTGTTGGGGCCCCATTTTTTCACAGATACACTTGTATAGTTTGTCCAAATGAGTAGCTCTGCTTTATAGTGCAAGATCAGGGCCTTGCTAATGGAATAGTTACTGGCACTATCAGATTATCATAGAAAATACTGAAATAACCTCTGTTAGGGTTAGTTCATGTTAGAAACAGTCCTACTGTTAGAAATCAGTAGGAAAAAATATCGGAAGACTAATTTTATTAAAGTATTAGAGCAACACTTAAGGAAAGTCATAGTATAAATATTGCAGTCTAGCCTTCAGACGTGCCCAGCACCCATAAGTAAAGTCCATAGGAAATGCAGCTGTTCAACACCTTTAGAACACCTTTATAAAATCATCCCATTGGCTTTTATCACTGCAGAAACTAGTGTGTTGGCTTATTTATCTTGTCTTTCTGTCAGGCTCAGAGTAAGCAAGATGATGAATTTTGCAACATTTGGCAGTCACTGCAAGGCTCTGCGAAGTCTCAGCATGCTCAACAAAATATTCATGAGAAGGTTGGTATAAATCTGTGTGTATCTGGTATGGGGGTGACAGTTATTGTTCCTGTTAAGAATTTTATTAATAAAAATTCAATTCCTAGAGTGTAGTGCTACCTCAGGAAACAAAGCAAGGAAGTGGTATTCAGTTCTACAAACCAGACTTCGATGAGAGTTCCCTTAAAGGCCAGCAAAGAAAACAGGAGCCATTTAAAAAGTGTAAGTACTGTAATTAGAAATTCCATTTTAGAAGGCTTGTATGTTTCTTATTGGTAGGTATATCTGCTAATTTGAGGATCAGTGTTTGGTCTGTACCATGCTGTGGCCTCAGCAGCAATAGTTGGAGGTCTTACTAGGCCATATACCAATGGAGGATGTGTACCAGAGCTCTGCTCTCCTCTGTCCCTCCCCAACATGCTTCCTCCCTTTTCCATGCCCCTTACATCAGTGGTTGAGGTCCAGCTCGCTCAGGACTGGGCTGCAGCTGTGGGGAGTTCCCCTGTTCCTTTGCAGCTAGATTCCATCCTTTTGTGCCATCGTAGCAAGAGAGATCATGTGGGAGGAGAGAGAAGCAGAGACCCTGAGTTTGGATCATGAAGAGATCTTTCTTGGGGAGATAATCTTTTTGGATTCAGTGTGATTATTTTTATAGTGTTTACAAAGCAATACAAAAGACAAAGCTTCCTTTTGTTCAGCTTATTGTGAACTAATTTATTTGTAGTAAAAGAAGAGTCTAAAGTACCAAGAAATGAAGGTCAATCACATAAAATATTAAATAAACAGGTAACTTTACTTTTTTATTGATCACACGTATTTTAATAATTTCTTTACTTGCATAGTTTGTCATTTTACCATCCCCCCCGTGAGCAGCACAGTAAACTCTTGCCAGTTATTCCATTTTTGACGTGTAGAGAGCCAATTTATCATTACAGTATGTTTTCCATGAGTCTTTTTGCAGTCATGGTATGACAGACACAAAGTATTGCTATACATGATACATAGGCATAGCATGACATTCTCTGTTTGATAAAAGCAAGCACCCAAGTCAAGTCAGGTTTATTAAGCAGTCAGCTTTCACCATAGCCATAACAAAATTTTGTACATAATTCTATAAACAAAAATAAAACATATATACAACATACAACAGTTCATGCTGTCCATGGTCAGCATGTTTAGTAATGGCAACAGTATTGAAAATATACAAACTTCAGGTCCTCAAAACAGGATAAAACTTAAAATTATTCTAATGACTACCTCCACAATAAGCTCAGACAGTCATGTGTCAATATTTACAGCTTCACTTATAATACATATTCAGACACTTGTAATACTCAGAGGAGAAAAATACAAATCTGTCTCGTCATAACTTCCCCTTAAGGAGTGCCTCCCTCTTACTACTTGTCAAAAGGAAGAATAATGCCACTGCCAAGCACCCTTTAATATCCTTTCCATTGTTTTCATCTTCTGGTTTTCTGTAGTTTCTTTTATCGAAAATTTAGATATTATAATTGCAAAGTATAAATGCTATGGGGAGGGTACATATAGAGTGCAATCCTTTCATGTGCAAGAGCTATAGATTTCAAAAAACTACTGCTTGTGTTTTCAGTCTGATTTGTATTGTAGCCAGATTTCATGTGTTAATGTGTTATATGTGGCATTTCTTCAGAATTTTGCAGGAGCTAATAAAAATATTAGGCTTCTTAAGAGGAATGAGAGTGCAAACGTGTCTGCAGTTCAGAAGGCTGTAGTCGATGGTATAAGTGGAAAGGTAAGAAATGGTTAGCTAAATTGTCAAATTATATATAATCATTGAGTAGAGCTGAAACAGATACTTATTTTAGTACCCGCGAGCACATTTTTGGTAATGCATCAGGTACCTGACCAGTAACCTCAGTGCTGATCAGGTACCTGGAAACCCAAGAAGTCGATATCTTCTAGTACCAATTTTTTTTTCTTCTGATTACCAATTGGCATATTGGGTTTGAAAACTAAAAAATTGGAATGGAAATCAATAAATTAGGACCAGAAGTCGATTCGTCCAAGACTGGAAGTTGACTTTCTGGGAAGGAAAAACAATAAATAGGTGAGGAAGTGAAAATATCATTATGGAATTTGAGAAATTGGGACCGAGAGCTGGTAATCCAGGACCCAGAAGTCAACATTGTGGGCCATTGGTTATCCGATAGTTGTCGGGTCAATTCTGGTACTGGAAATAATTCAAATATACAATTTTTGTGGGTACTTGTTTCAGCTCTAATTAAGAGCCAAATACTAAAGCCATTATACACACACATTTTTCATTGACTTCAATTAGAGTTGTGTATATAGAGCAACTGGAAAAATCAGACACTAACTTACCAAACTTGAAAAGCCCAAAAGACCATTTTTAATCATCACTGTTTAGTGTACTTTCTATTTGTACACATTTTATTTAGTATCTGTCTCCATCTATTTCTTAGAATGGCAATGAACTTGAGAACCTTTTAGCATCTCTGAAAATTTCCAAAGAGACTGAAGTGCAATCATTCTGTTCTAAGGAAGAAAGAGCCACAAATGAAGAACATCTGTCTCCTCAGTCTTTTGCTATGGTTTGTATGTTGTGTTCTATCAACTATGATTTAACATTACTCCTTTAATATCTAAAACTACTAAGGTTGATATAAATCAACTACGTTTCTTATATACACAAATGACATTTTAAACTTCAAGTAAATTAATGGATACGCAATTGTATATAGTGTAAAATTAACTTAGGGAAGAGGCGGTAGACGTTATTTTGAAGGAAGGGGGAGAAATAGGATGTCAGCTACCCCAGAGGAAAGGTGGCATTGTTGTTAAAACCAGGGTTAGATGGTCCACCACTCTGTTGGTTGAGCTTTTGGATAATTTATGGGGGAATTAATGCCTTGGGCTGAGGGAGAAAGTGATGGCTGCTGAACCTGAAGACTTGGATCTAATTTCTAGCTGCTGTGCTTCCCTACTAATCATCTTAGAGAATATATTATCATGTGATAAGCAAGGTGGCCCCTTACATGGTTCGATCGAGAGTGTAGGGAGGTCAAGAAGCTTTTGGCCCATGCCAAACTTCTTTGGGCTAAGAGGCAGTCGGAAATTACGCAGACCCATTTCCTCGAAGTAAGGAGAAGGTATAAGAATCGGGTCAAGGAAAAAAACAGAATGCTGTTTGGAGGACATGGGCTAAACTTAAAAATGCAGCCTCATTAGAAGATTCCAGGCAGTTTGGGCATTTAATTAATTGTGCATTGCAACTCAAAGCAAGTAGACCACCTAAGGTTCTTGATGAAGATCGCTGTGTAGCATATTTTGAGGGTCTATTTGCATTAGAAGAGGGAGAAAGGGATGTCATGGCAATAGAGAGAGAGGAGTTGGGGGATCCCCCGTCTTTAACCACTATATCTGGATTTGAGGAAGCTGTAAGCACTTAGGAAGTGATGGATCTGATTGCAACGCTAAAACCCAATAAAGCCCCACGTTTTGACTTTATAGTAGCAGAAGTCCTGCAGGCAAGCCCAGAATGGTGGGCCCCCATGTTAGCGGGCTATGTTTCGTCAATTAACAGATTGAAGGTAGTTCCCAAGGATTGGAGTCTATCAACAATTATACCAGTGTTTAAAAAGGGTGATCTAGAAGACCCCAGCTGTTTATCACCCTATAAGCCTCCTGCCAGTCATAGGGAAATGGTATGCCAAAGTTCTGCTAAAACATTTAGAGCAATGGGTAGAGGCACGGGTCCTACTTCCACAGGAGCAATTTGGTTTCCACAGAAACAGTTCTACTACAGATAGTGTTTTCACCATTTTGCATATTATCACCAAGTACACAAAGATTAGGGCTGGTAAACTATTTATGGCTTTTATAGATTTCCAGAGGGCGTTTGACTCTGTCCCTAGGGCCAAGCTATGGCGTCACTTGCATCATCTCGGCTTGCATGAGGATTTATTAAGCGTACTGATAAGCATTCATACGGGGAATGAGGCAAGAATCCGCTTGGGTGGAAATGGCCTATTGTCTAGACCATTTTCTATACAAAGGGGAGTCAGACAGGGATGCGTGCTGGCCCCCTTGTTGTTTAGCCTATATTTAAATGATCTACCCCAAGCCCTGGCGGATGATGAGTGTCACCCGCCAAAAATTCAAGAGCGGGCTACCCCTGTACTTATGTACGCCGATGATGTGGTTGTGATGTCTCAGACAAAAAAGGGAATGTCTAAATTGCTTGGGAAATTAATTAATTATTGTAGAGATAAAGGCTTAAATATCAATTACCAAAAGTCTCAGATAATGGTGATAGGCGGGAGAGCTAGTAAGGGTAGTTGGAATGTAAATGATAAGAGTTTTGCGTAGGTGAACTCTTACGTTTACCTGGGGATTAATATCACTAGAACTGGTTCATGGGAAAGGCATCAAAACCTAATAGCTACCAAGGCATTGGCGGCAGCAAAGGGGATTTTGAGGCTAATGGCCAGATCTGCTGGTATCGCTATGTCAGTTGTCTTGGATATATTCAAGACAAAGGTACATCCTATTCTGCTTTTTGGGACAGAATTAATGATAGCTCGGTCCCTACAATCACTTGAAGTTGTTCAGAATAAATTTCTCCGCAGTCTGCTTTGAGTTTCGCAGGGAACTCCAGCGGCAGTCCTCCAAGCCGAAACAGGTATGATCTCGGTTTCCCACCTGACTAAGCAGGCGGCAATTGGATATTGGTCCCATCTGTGTCTACAAGGAGAGACTACATTGCCTTTGCTCTGCCTACAAGAAAAATTGCTGTATCGGGGCTTTGAATCATCCTTGGTTATCTCAAATGGCATTCTATATGGGATATCTCGGTCTTTCCTTCCCCTACTTGTGTGGGAAAGGCAGGGGATGGCAGTGGAATACAGTCAAGCCTAGAATGTGGGATATTGCTAGGCAGGAAGACATGTCTGTTGTTGCAGAATGGAAAGCTGCTCCCTGTTTAAAATACATCAAATTGCACCATGGTTTTGAATGCTATCTGGATAAGCTATCTGATCAAACCTCCAGAAGAATATTTACTCTCTTACGTTTTCAGCTCTTCCCCGCGGCAGTTCTCTCAGGTAGATATAACAATACCTTACGTGAGCAACGATGGTGTTACTGTGGCGAATTGGAGATCGAGGATCTCAGCCACGTATTAATGCGTTGCCCAGTATACACTGTGATCAGGGCGGTTTGATTGGTCCCGTTACTTGATAGAAGAAAGGATGGGCCTGACATAAGTAAACTGAAATTCCTCCTGGATACTCAGGAGGAAGTAGTAATGCGGGCAGTTACTTCCTTCATGTTTTTGGCGATGAAATTGAGGGAGGGACTATTAGCGGAGGGATGATAGTATATATCTACTGCTGGGAGCAAAACATGGGGAAGTTCGTAGGGCATAAATATTGGAAGATTTGGTTAGGGACTATAAGATCTTGTTGGTACCTTGTGCGGCTGAGACTTGGGAGGTTATTAATTTGATTATTTTGTAATTATATATGGTGGATGGTGGGCCTGGGAAAAGTTTGGTTAATTTATCATTAGTAAATTGATTTTGGAACAATGTCTATATATATATATATATATATATATATATATATATATATATATAATTATTTAACAGTTTTGTATATTATATGCATGTTTGTGTGTTTTATTTTTATTTTTGCTGTTCAATTTTATTATTATTGTTTATGGCCAAGGTGAGAGCTAGTGCCAATAATAAATTTTATTCATTTTATTCAACTTAGGGAAGATCAAAAATTAATGCATGCTTTTCTTTTATCCGTTCTGTGGCAGGGGTGGGGAACCTCAAGTCCAGGGGGCCAAATACAGCTTGTGGGTAGTTGTTATTTGTCCCCTTCCCAGTTCCTGAATCAGGGCCCTGGATCCATTTCTTGCTCCCAAGCACTGAACTTGGGTAAGTGAGCAGAGATGAGGGTATGCAGAGGACGCTAATGGGCAGATCTGTGATCTGGATCCTCCACTTTATGAGGAGTATACCTTAAGCACCCCTGCTCCCAACTTCTGTTTGGACCTTGGAGCTTTTACTAATTTCTTTTTATTTATTTATTGGTGATATTAACACTTTATTTAGTTTTGATATACAGAACAAGAGTATATTTTCCCATTGTGCTGGAGCTTCTCACACAAGTGAAATGCTTCACATCATACATTAGACATTCAATTGTGTTGCAAGTTATGTAAAGGTTTTGCACAATAGGTAAAATATATTAAATGGTTCTAGATTATACTTATTTAAGACCTACTTGTGAGCCATGTGAAAAAGAAAGAGAGAAAGAAGGGAAGCCTGTATGGAAGGACAAGGGGACAGGCTCTTGGGGGGTGGGGGGAGCAGACACCTCTAGAAAAACATCCCATATTTTAGAGAACACTTCTTGGGTGTTTCTGTGCCAATATACAGTTCTTTCTATAGAAGCCAAATATATCATGTCATTGCTCCATTTTTCAATTGAGGGGCATTTCCTAGATTTCCACGTTCGTAATATCAATCTTTTGGCTACCATCAGAGCTTTGCTGATCCAAACTGTCTCCTACTACTTCAGATTTTGGCATACCTCTCAAGCATCCTGACATCCCTGATGTCACACCTCTTTTGTTATCTGTCCCACAGTCCCAGAAAACAGCTGTGAAGTCCCTGATTAGAAAGGGAGATGACAAGGAGAGCAAATTGCAAGTTATCAGTGGTACAATGGGTTGAATTATCCAGTCTTAAAGAACCAGATTAGTTTAATAGTTTGCCCCAGGCTACATCAGAGCAGCCCAACACCTGGGATAAAATGGTCAGTCTTTGGAATTTAAAAAAAAATCCATTGGGGCAATCTAGAGCTATGATTTCTAAGCAATACTGTTGAACAATAACAGTTGACTTAGGGGTGAAAAAATCAACGCGGGCCCTTGTAAGGAGCTAATGTTGTGATTTAAAACAAAAAGTAAAACAATTCTGACCAGTCTCTCTGTTACTTCATGAGCTATTGCTAACACTTGTCCATGAGAAAATCCTCCCAGCATCTCATCTGTCAGAGAATCCACACAAGAAAAATAACTTGAGTGGGGGGAAAGCTTTGGCCCTTTTTACACGAAAGGCACCCATGCATGCCCATGCAGTGGACATGAGTGGGTGCATCCCATTTGAAAGTGGCGGCAGGTGGGCGTGCGTGCCCGCACCTCCACCCACCTCCACCCATCGCCCCCACACAGAGCAAGCAGCAAAAATGCAGGTTGCTCTGTGCGGGGGCATGCGTGCGGATGCAGTAGGACTCAGAGGTGTACCCTCTGCCCCCACGCATCGCCCATGGACCACCCCCATAGCTGCACCAATTTAAAAAGGGCCAATATTGTCATAAGGAGGGCTCTGTAAACAGCAAAGCTTACTGGGCATGGGTGTGTGGGGACCAAGCAGTTAAGGGAAGTGCTGTGATAGAACTTGGGCATAAAGACTAGCAGGACAGTGGTTTAAGTCTGGCTTCTGAGTGAAGTTGTTGTATGGATATGCAAGTCGTTTAACTTTTTAAGACTGCGTTTTTCTCTCTCTCTTTTTTTAAGCCCAGACTCAGTTAAGTAATAGACTGCTCTTAATTTGCATATATGCAATTTATGCAAATTATATACTGCATTTTGAGAGTCACTGTTACTCATATCGAAGTCCAGAGGTTGAGAGGTATGAATCACAGTCACTACTAATTAAGTTAAGGACTACATGTTTAGCCTGCAGTATGATTCTATATGATTCAGAGAGATTGATTCTGCAATTGAGATTAAACCAGAAGTTGGAGATATTTGGGCATGCCCATAGCATATGAATCAGATCGTCGTTCGGTGCACCACAGTGCCAGCATTTATCCGATCTGGAAGCCCTTTCTTTAGATAGTCTAAAAAGCGTACAGTGCATCCTCCAAAATGATTTTTTGCTGAATTAATCACAGCCATAAATCTAAGGAGCAATTGGAAGCAGTGGCCAGGATTCATGTCCATGTTTTTTCAGGGAATTTTTGGTCCAGTTCTTCCTCCAATTTAATTTGTATGGGTTCTGTGTTCACTTTGAATTTTCTAGCCAAGTGTGAATACAACATAAGTCTGGGTAGTTTATTGAATAGTTTGATAAATGCAAGCAATTCTGGTAGGTCAGGAGTAGCAAGTGCATCAGGCCCAAACTGGTCAGTGAGAGCATGCTTAAGCTGAACATACTGCCATATTTTTTTGGCCTCTTGCTTAAAACTTTTCTCTTAATATAGTAAAAGGGAAAAAAATGTAATTCTCTATGGGTGAAAACATATGAGACAGCAGTCAACCGGATCCCATGCCCAACCTGTCGAGCGGCAACACAGCTACTACCTTTTGGACCAGTGCAGAGATTCAGGGCTAGAGAGATCCTGCCCAGAAGCTATACATTTTATTTATTTATTTTTATTTAGATTTATATTCTACTTTTCCCTGAAGCCAAAACACACAATAGTAAAACTGCAATACGGTTTACAAAAACCAAAACGCGCAATAATAAAAATATAAAATAGAATTTTAAAAAACCTGGAAAATCACTACCCTCACTCCCCCCCCCCCCCAAAAAAAAACCAACCAAAAACCCACCCACCCAACTTCTACCCTACCTTGCAAAAGCTCTGCCAAACAAAAACGTTTTACACTGCCTTCAGAATATGCTGAAGAGTACATTGTAGTAGTCTAGCCTTGAGGTAATTAAATCATGGATGATGGCCCCGGCCCAAAGCGCTGTCATCCCTGCAAGGCTTCCCCGGCCAGCGTCCAGGGAACAGAGAAACCAGTGGCTTCTGAGCTCGTCACTGCTGTTGCCCCAGGAGTGGGTCCCACTGCCATGTGAGGTGAAAAACAAGGAGGTTGGGAGGGGCCATGTGGGGCTGGGCTGGGCTCTGGAACCCACCACCCCTGTGCAAGGGTGACCTCTCTCGGTCCCTTAATTTCTCCCTGCCAGCGGCAGCTTCTCCTGGTTGCGTCACTTGATAGGCAGTCTGCTGACTCCCAGCCCGCACAATCAGCTGACAGGCGACCGGGAAACTTTTTCAGCATGCCCTAGCTGGCAGAATTCAGTAAAAAACTGCAGGGGGGGCACGCGCGCGCAATAATAATAATAATTATTATTATTATAAGCGTTTATATAGCGCCAGCGATGTACCTGACGCTTTACAAATAAGAAGATAGACATGGTCCCTGCTCGAGAGCTTACAATCTAAAGATGGGGAGGAGAGACAAGGAAGGGGGAAACAAAGGGAAAGACAAGGGATGTGACATTCACGAGGATGCAAGAGCTCAGGTACATGTTCTTGTCTTGGTTACAGTAAGCTGGGAGTTTGCAGAGAACAGGTGTGAGATAATCCTGGGTGGGGATGGTTAGCAGGAGTTCAGAAGGCCGGAGCAGAAGAGCTGGGTTTTGAGGAGGGACTTGAAGGTGTGGAGGGTGGGGGCAAGGTGGACGAGGGCAGGGAGGAAGTTCCAGGCATGAGGGGCAGCGAGGGAAAAGGGACGAAGGCGGCTGGGGGAGCAGGGGAGGTGTGGGAGGGTGAGTGAGGGGATGGAAGAGGAGCGGAGTGCACGACCAGGGGTCTGGAGGGAGATCAGGGCAGAGAGGTAGGGGGGAGAGAGGTTGTGAAGGGCTTTGTAGGTGAAGATGAGGAGCTTGTGCAGAATATGCTCGTGAAGAGGGAGCTAGTGGAGAGAGGAGAGGCTGCATGTGGTCAAAGCGACGGGCAAGGTGGATGGTCCTGGCGGCAGAGTTTTGAACAGAGACAAGGGAAGAGAGGTGGAGGTTACAATAGTCGAGGCGTGAGAGGACTAGGGCGTGGATGAGAGTTTTGGCAGAGGAGACAGACAGAAAAGGGCGGATCTTGGCAATGTTGTGGAGGGAGAAGCGGTAGGATTTGGCCACCGAGTCAATGTAGGGTTTGAAGGGTTTGAAGGTAAGGTGCGCGTCGAAGATCATCCTAGCAATCCACTTGCCCTCTTACATCACAGTTTCTGAGGATACTTGAAAATACACTCATCACAGCACAACCAGAGTGCTCCAAAACCTTTATCTGCTGAAAATGTTTCTGGGTATTATTGTTTTATTGTAATTATTGCCCACTGACGAAGGGGTATAACCCTGAAATGTGTTTGGGTGTCTGTATTGTTATTAAGCCATCCCAATTGTTGTTTTTATTATTGTGAATATAGATATTGGTATTTGTTTTGTATGGGGGAAGAATTAGATTCTATTTTTAGCCATATGTGCCATATTAAAAAATTGATTGTTTGTTGTTCTGTCTTTGTGAGTTTGTGTTTTTTGCTTTGTGGCTGGATAGAGGGACTGCTGCTGCTGCTGGAGATCCACACCTTTGGTATTTTTTTTTGCTTCCTATTTTATTTCCCTGGATACATGAATGTTGTCTTATTAATGCTACCAGTGGCTCTAGTGCAAGGTTAAACAGAAGGGGTGAATGTGTACAATCTTGTCTAGTATCCCCAAAGGATCTCGCATGGCAGGGGAGGATATTGTACTATTTGTTAGGATAGAAGAATTAGATTTGGTATATAAGACTTTTATTCATGAAATGAATGGTTCCCCCAGTCCAAATTTGCTTAGGATAAGAAACAAGTATCGCCTGCTCACCCTATCAAAGGCTTTTTCTGCATCAAGATAGATAACAGCCTGGGAATTGCTCACAGTTCAGTTCAGTTTTATTAAACGTTGTTTAGCCCCATGGCTATCACAACAAATATAACATACATTTCTGGAGTACTGAGGGAAACCTATGATATCATTTAATTGACGCCTGTCATCCATGCCTTCTCTCATAGTAGGAGGTTAAACACCCATGACAAGTGCATATTCATAGGTATGCAGAAGTTGAGAACTCAAGGTTTTCTTAAAACTTTGATAGAGTTCAGTTGATAAACCATCTGGACCTGGAGGTTTGTCTGGGCTCATTCCCCCTATGGCTACAAGTATTTCTTCTGACTACAGTGGGGAGGTTAGCCACTCCTGTTGCTCCTCTTAGAGTTGAGGGAGGGTATTTTCAAATGTGATGGGCTTTTCACCTGCCACTCTTGAACCCACTCCGGGGTGAGAGCCCTCACCCCAGGCAGGGGTAAACCCCACCGGCAAACTAACATTCAGGCAGAGGGGTGGGAGATGTGGGTCCGCACGGTCCACCCCGTGCTCTTTGGCACAGCCCCGCCTCCTCCATGATGGGTGGATGCGGTGGCCTATCAGGCTGCCACGCCTACCAATAACTGCTCCGGCCATGGGCCGAGGTTAGGTGGAGCAGGCCATCAGACGTGATAGTCCATTTTATCACGGTCCAGGGATGCGCGCTGGCTGGGAGCCCAGCTCACATCCCGTGGTACCTCTGCCATGGTCCGGGGTACCTTCTGCTCCCGCCCATGGTAAACATCTGGTGGTATGGGAGCAGATGTGACACCCCGGCCTGTGGCTATGCTGGGGTAAGCGTGGCCACAGAGGGGGTGTCACATAATACCTGGAGTTTAAGATTTTTAATAAAATTATTTAATTCTCCTGTGTCAAATGGTGCCCCCTCACTGTAAAGTGCCTGACAGAATTTCAAAAACTGGTGGTGGTTTTCTTTTTGGTGAGTTACAACTTGGGTATTATCTGTTTTAAGTGAAACAATTTAGAATTTTGGGGTTCTTTTAAACTATAAAAGAACCGCCTGAAACTAAATCCTGACAAGATGGAGGTGATGGTTGCGAGGAAGGCCGAGGGGGTAGTGGCCCCCATCATTGATGGGGTCCGTCTTCCCCTGGTTTCACAGGTCCAGAGTCTGAGGGTGCTCCTGGACCCGCAGTTTCGCCTGGATGTCCAGGTGGAGGCTGTGACAAAGGGGGCGTTTTGCCAGTTACATCTGGTGCTTCGGCTTAGGACGTATGTCTCGAACTCTGATCTGGCCCCAATCATCTATGCTTTTATTACCTCGAGACTGGATTACTGCAACGCACTCTACATGGGGCTAACCTTGGTGCTGGTTTGGAAGCTGCAGCTGGTTTAGAATGCGGCGGCCCGTCTCTTGCCTAGGACGGGCCAACGCGAGCACGTTACACCAGTGCTCTGTTCTCTGTACTGGCTGCCGATAGTTTTCCGGGCCCAATTCAAGGTGTTGGTGTTGACCTTTTAAAGCCCTAAAAGGCTTGGGCCCCACCTACCTGCGGGACCACCTCACCCTTCGGGTCCTGGATCAGCCCCTGCGGTCGACTGGGGCATCCTCCTCGGGGTCCCCTGGGTTTCCTCCGTGAGGAGGGCGTTCTCTGTGACTGCACTGCGTCTGTGGAACTCCCTCTCATTGGAGGTCAGCATGATTACTGACCTCCCCTCTTTCCACAGACAATGTAAGATCTGGCTGTTCCGCCAGACCTTTCCCAAGGGAGGTGGGTTGGGTTAGGGTGGGTAGGAATGGGTTTATACTGTTTTAATTGCTGTTTATTGTATATTTTAATATGTTTTTAAATGTTGTGAGCCGCCCCGAGATGCATGGGGCAGCATATAAGTTTTGAAAATAAAAAAATAATAAATATATGCAAAGAGTTTCTCCCCCTGCCTCCGGCTAATCCTCCGCATGGGTAGCTCTGCGGGTGGCCGCCAGGAGGCAGAAGAAGAAAATCACTCTTGCGCATGCGTGACAGAGCTAACCCCTTGCTTCCTCAGTCTGCCTTCGGGCCGTCAGGAGCGTATTGCTGCGTCTCCACTTATCAGCTTTTTTCTCTCTCTCTCTTTTTTCTCTTTCATTCCCCGCTCAGGACACATGGGAGAGCCCACCCACCCCACAGACTCTAGGGGTTTAAACAAAATTGTCAGACAGGCGAGCAGGCGAGGCCATAGAGGTAGTGGTTTTCCCGAGCCGCTCGGGGCCGCACAGACAGGCCTGGCTGGTTCCTGAGCACAGCACCCGAGAACGGGGGATCCGAGAGGGGTTTTCAAATTTGTCAACACCCATTGGAGGCAAAAGGAGTCGTCAGCCTCCCCCCACCTGGGAACAGCTCCGTAACGCGAGAGCGGGTTCCGGCTGCAAGCGCAAAACCCACAGGCGGTAGGGACAATCTATCGTGGCATGGAGCCAGCCAGGGAACCCAGAGCACAGGAACAGGCAGCCTCCACTCAGGAAGACTCACAGGTATCAATGTCTTCCATGATCGCCACGATGGGGAAAATCCTCCAGTCGTTGGACAGGCTTTGTGACTTACAAACTCAAGGGGCCCCTAAACCCACCGCTCCCTCCCCCAAATCATCAGGGCGACTGGCGGGAAAAGCTCCCAAAAAGGCAGGCAAAAAAAGGGCCAGAGCTCCACAAGGGGGCGCCAGAGCTCTTATCCAAGTCTCCTCTCACTCCTCTGAGAATTCAGCAGGAGAGCAGCCGAGGAAGCGCAGGGATCAGGCCCACACACTTCTAACCTCAGACTCGGAATGTGACCTGGCACAGGAGTCCTTTGAGGCTGAGGGCTCCACTCAGCAGGAGACACACACACCGACCCCAGGGAGCGTGACAGACAGTTGCCCCTAGCATACAGGGAGGACCTGTTTTTCAAGTGACTAAATCCTTGCAGCTCAATGAAAGGCCAGTAAAAGGGGATTCCTCAGGCTCCCAAGAGGAGGAGAAAAGGGACTACATCCCTTCCCTGCACGGGAAGGAGTCAGGGATGCCCCTCAATAAGGTCTTCGAAAAGTTGATCCTCGAGTAATGGAAAAATCCTGACAAGTCCCAGAGAATGAACAGAACACAAACCTCTCTTTATGCCTTCTCAAGGAAGAAGGAACCGTTGTTTAAAAATCCAAAAGTGGATGCTGCAGCGGTCTCCCTAGCCAGGCAGACCATTTTCCCCACGGAGGGGGATTGTTATCCTAAAGATCCCACCGACAGGGCAATAGATTCTGCCCTTAGAAGGGGCCTAGAGGCTTCAGCATCAGCAATAAAAGTGTGTGTTATCTCATCCTATGTAGCGAGAGCCCTGCTGCCCTGGCTGCAGGAAGCTCAAGACCCAGCGATCTCTGACAGAAGATCGCAGATCCTGTCATCTAGAATTATGCTCACAACTGCTTTCGTAGCCGATGATGGACTTATTTGCCAGTCAAGAAAACGCCCAGGTGCCCAGCTTTACGACTAGGATCCCCTGCAAGGCAGCAGCAGCAGTGGATGCCCTAAACCAACCACGGGGATTACTCTATGCGTTTCCGCCAATTCCCCTGATTACGAGAACCATAGCAAAGATCATCAGAGAACAAGTTCAAGTGATCCTGATAACTCCTTGGTGGCCCAGGAGACCCTGGTTTTCAGACATGATAGAGCTCAGTCAGGGTCACCACGTGAGCCTGGGCACCAAACTGACCCTACTCAGGCAGGGCCCAGTCCTATGTGAGAACCTGCAAAATCTAAGTCTGACAGCATGGAACTTGTCCGCGGGGCACTGAAGAAGAGAGGATACTCTGAAGCAGTGGCCACAACCCTTCAACAGTCCAGACGCCCTGCAACAAGAAGATTGTATAGAGCTACCTGGAAGACTTTCGCAATATGGGCAGCGGACAAGGGACAGGACCCCTGAAGGGCAGAGATCCCAGTTATCCTCCAATTTCTCCAAGAGGACTCAAGGGACTCAAGCCTAATACTCTGGCTAGACAGGCAGCAGCAATAGACTCAGTCCTGAGAACGGTGGCTAATAAGCATATATCAACCCATAGACATGTCAGGCAATTTCTGAGGGCAGCGAGATCCATACCTCCCCCAGTAGCCCATAGATGCCCGTCCTGGAGCCTAAACCTAGTACTGGACTCTCTCACTAGGGCACCTTTTGAACCATTGAAGCATATTTCTTTATATAGGCTTACGCTGAAGGTGGTGGTCTTAGTAGCAGTCACTTCAGCCAGAAGAATCTCAGAGTTAGGGGCCCTATCGGTGGAGGAAAATTTCTGTTCCTTCCAGGAACAATCAGTTACACTTAGGGTGGACCAGACTTTCATCCCTAAGGTCAACTCCTTATTTCACAAAAGTCAGGAGATAGTACTACTTTCCTTTTGTCCAAAACCAATCTACCCAAAGGAAAAAATCTGGCACACTTTAGATGTAAGGAGAGCATTAAGGGTATACATAAACGGAACACAAGGTATTAGTTTTTCCACAGCCCTATTTGTTAACATTTGGCAGGGGTACAAGGGTACCAAGGACTGCAAGACACATTTCCAAATGGGTGAGGCAGTGCATTCAAGAAGCCTACAGGGCTAAAGGGTAGGTGCCACCGCTACAGATACGGGCCCACTCGGTTAGAAGCACAGCTACTTCCTACGCTTTTAAAGCAGGGGCCTCTTATGATGAAATATGCAAGGCGGCTACGTGGTCCTCCCTGCATACCTTCGTAAAGCACTATAACTCAATGTGTACAAATCCACAGAGGCTGCCTTTGGTAGGTGGGTGCTACAGGCAGTGCTGGTATTCTCCAGTGCTGTTGGTTCCCACCCTTTGGAACGTTTAAAGGCTCGGGTACATCCCGTGCGGAGGATTAGCTGGAGGCAGGAGGAGAAAGGAGAATTGGTCACCTACCTCGGTGAATTCCTATCTTCCCTGCACTCCGGATAATCCTCCGGACCTCCCTACCAAACAGTACTAATGGGGACACCTTAAGGGGTTAATGTGGTTGATTAGGACATAGCAGGGATTTAAACGTACACCTGAGTGAATCTCACCCTCTAAAGTCAGGTGACAATAAGATCCAGTTACAAGTCATTACCCTAGGAATAGGGTCAAGTTGGATGGGGTCAGATGTTTCTTGTTCTCAAAGCTTTGTTGAGTTCACAGTTGAAGTTGTTGAGAGTGGACAGGTCAGTCCTTGGCTTGGATATCGACTGAGGAAGTGAGGGGTTAGTTGTGCCATGCATGCGCAAGAGCAGTTTTCTTCTGCCTCCCGGCGGCCACCCACAGAGCTACCCATGCAGAGGATTATCCGGAGTGCAGGGAAGAAAGGAATTCACCGAGGTAGGTGACCAATTCTCCTTTTCCTGCCCTCTCACCAGATTCACAATAAGTCTGCTTGAGTCTGAAAAGGGCAAATTCAGTTTATGTTGAAGCAAGTTCATTCACCTCGTATCACAAATTAATTTTTGAAGCTTACTTAGAGAGGGACATTCTGCATATTCTGTGAATCCCCTGCTTTAAACTGGTAACTTCAGAATCTTAGCCTGGCTGACTTTCTTCTTAGCTATTGCATAGGAAATGATCTTGCTGCTAATATATGCTTTGAATGTGTCCCAAAGGTGGACTGAGATATTTCTGGAATGCTATTGGTATATATAAAAAAACCCAAATGTAATCTCCTCTGAGATAATTTTGGAATTGATCATCTTTTAGGAGAGAGGAATTTAGTCTCCATCTTCTGCATACTCTGTTGATATCAGGTGGGGGAAACTGCAATACTATTGGCGCATGATCTGAAATGATATTAGATTTGATTTCAGCATCCAACACAGAATCCACCAGATTTGCAGACACCAGTCAAAGGTTTCTGCAGGAACAGGTGGAGTGTGAAGAGGAGGAAAAAAAGTATAATCTCTTGCAGAGCAGTTTTGTTGCCTCCATATATCCTCCAATGCCAGTTCATCTATGTAACCTTCTAAAATATTTCTGGCACGGGATTGTATGTTATGGGATTGGCCTGGTGTGTCTAGAAGAGGGTCTAGAACACAGACGCTGTTGCAACGAGGGCACGCAGGGGGGTGTTTTCCATTGCTGCACCACAATTATGGAAATCCCTCCCCTTGTAGGCCTGTTATGTATTAATTAGGCAGTTTTTAGCCAGTATAGGCCATGGTCAGAGACACAAGATGGATGATGCCTGTACAAATTCAGTTTGGCTAACTTGAGGCATAGGCCTCAGGCTGGCACAAATCAACAAAGCCCATGAGAATAAAGTTGTAAAACTCTACACTCTAGCAGAAAATGTATCTCCAAGGCCACAATAACAAGCCCCAGACAGCCACTATCTCTGGGAACACAGAAAAAGGCCTGAGAGAAACAAAGGGTTTGAAAGAAAGGGAGGTAACTCTCCCCTACAACTAGGCAGCAACTCCCTAAAAGCCAAAACCAGCTTGGGTGGCTATGCGCCGAGTGATAGGATAATGAATAGTCAGCTTATTCTCTGCACCTGGCAGAGGGGACCCTGCAACATGCATTCTTAATAAATAAAACTATAAAAGGAAACACCCAGGCCCTTATCTCTTGTCATTGGCGCTTGCGGCTACTAGCATTGCAGTAAGCCTGCGTGGGCCTTTGACCCTAAACGTTGCTCTCAAAGATTGTTACGGGGGGAGGGGGAAAAGGGAACTGGATGCCTCTCAACCACACACAAAGTACCTCTTGACCCCCTAGGAATTTCTCTGGGTATAAATGCCCTTCAGGATAGTGTTTGGGCCCTTCCAACTGCTGAGAAGGCAAGGAAGTTAGGCCCCTATCATCATCAGGCATGGGGATCTAAGGGTCCCTGTGGCTCCTTATTATACGCAATCACCTGCAGATGCGCCGGGGAGGATTCTAAGGAGGGGAAGGGTGGTGTTTCCAAAATGTGGGGGAAAGAAAGGGTAGGGGCCCCAGGATCCAGGGGCTGGAGCACGGAGGGGATCTTCCAAACCGCGGGAGGGGTAGGGATTCCCAGGCAGGGGGAGAGGAAGGGAAACACTCTCTCAGCTCGCACTCGTTCTCTCACTCACAGACTCAAAGGGAAACAATAAGGGAAAATCACTACACACCTCTAGACAAGCCAACTGCAATACCAAGCAAGGAACAACACCAAACACTTAGCTTCTCACTGCTGCGGGGCCAGTCCAGACAGGAAAACCTGATCGCCAGCACTGTCTGTAAGGCAGCGCTGGGTTAAGTAGCCCTATCATTAGTGCCCTCAGCTGGAGGCTTTCCCTGTAGGCGGGCTGAATGCCGCAGGGTCCTAGGGTCCATCCCTGTTCCGCTAGGGACGGGTGCAGATACTGGTGTAGAAAAAGCCTCAGAGGATGGGGGCAGCGCATGCCCCTGCTCTGCTGCTGGCTCTGTCGCGCTCTTCTGCTTGGATGGGGTCTCACGGGGTTCTGCTGGTGGCATTGGGTCCGCAAGGGGACCAGGAGTTGGCAGCAGATGCAGGGGGGGCCTGGCAACAGCAGCAGAGCCCCGTGACAAAGATCCAGAGACTCCTGCCCAGCTGCCTGCTGGGCCCCCTTCCCTTCTCCTCTAAACCAGCTTCTGACTCGGACCATGGCCTCTGACACGTAAGATATCCTAGGTTGGGTTACTGGGGTTCACAACTAGTGTAACACACTGCTGTTAAGTGTTAAGATGTTAAGTGTCTATCCAATAAAACTGAGTAATACCCACATACTTTGGCTTGTTTATTGGCAACCTTCGATCCCGTTTGGGGAAACTGAGGCAGCAACCTCATTTATTTTCCTTCAGATCCACCTAAAGCCAAGCCTGTTCATCTTCTGGAGAAGATGCAAGATCTTTCTATTTGATCAGTCATTTGGTAGGAAGGAATAGGTAGGTTTGGGTAGAAGGGTTTGGGAAAGAGGACCGGTGTGTGGTAGGTGGGGATAAAGGGCGGGGGGTGAATGGGATGTTATGGGTTTTTAATGTATTTAATTGGATTTTATTATCTTGTAAGCTGCCAGTCCTTGGAGAAGAGCGGGGTAGAAATGTAAATAATAATAATAGAACTATATTATAGTCATCTGCCACAATCGTAGATTCTAGAGGAACATTAATTAGATTAGAGAAGACTTGCCTGAAGAAATTAGGGTCATCTATACTAGGGGCAGATAAATTAACTACAACTTAGCCTTTACCAGTAGAAATCTGCCTTCCTCATCCTTGTTTACATTTAATATTTGTACCACCACCTTATGGAAAAGAATAGCTGCGCCTCTTGCAGCAGAGTTGTGTAATGACTGAATACCCTCCCCCCCCCACCACCTTAACTTACATTTGTCTGACTCTGGATCATCGAGGTGAGTTTCCTTCAGGACGGCAGTTTCAGCTTTTAATGTTTTCAAGTGAGTAAGAATTTTTTTCCCTTTTGATTGAGTGGTTCACCAATTAATATTCCAGGAAACGCAGTTTACAGTTTTGGCCATTAGAAAGGTTGATGGCACTTCAAGCCCGTATGGCTTTCATACATTAGGTAAAAACAAACGAGAAAGTAGCCTGCGATGTAGCCCAGGAGTCACCTGCTCGTCAGGTATTCGCCCACGTCTGCCTTGGGGTGGGTGGCCAGCTGCTATGATATGCATGAGCCAAAAGTGGTCAGCGATGCAGGCCGGCCACCCTGGCTAATGGTTATCCTCCCGTCTGTTAGATCCAGCCCATCCTCCTGTCTGTTAGATCTAGGCTGGGTGAGGGCATGTACCCGGACCCTCCATCAGCTGTTTCACAGCAGCTTTTCCCAGGGGCCTGATTCTGCTGGGCAGCAGGGGTCCAAGCATCTTGTTGTGTATGGACAGCACCTCAGCTGCCCCATAGTATGGAGAGACCTGTGATGGCAGTCCCCATGCCCAAATGACCAGGAGGGAGGGGGAGGAGCCTGCTCATGTGAACTACCCTCCCTGCTGACCCAAGGAGTGGTGGCTGCAGTGACTCTCCCCAGGTTGGCCAGGGGAGCCATCTTGCCCGGGTTGCCCTGTCTCGTTTGTCTTCACACGTTGTTTGCTTGTTATTACCCACCTTAGAAGTGGGTATAGGCCTCCGCTTCCCTTCACCACCCCAGAGGAGTATGGGAGGAGAAAAAAGAAGGGCAGTGGGCGAGTTCAAGGAGAAAAAAAAAAGGGAGAAGTAGGCCACAAGAGGCCAAAGGAAAATTAAAGAACACAGTATAATTACACACTTGTTGATGGAACCTAAGTTGAGAAGGTTTGTTTATTTGTCAGCTATTGGCCAGTCTCTAACCTTTTTTTAAGGTTAGAGACTGGCCAATAGCTGACAAATAAACAAACCTTCTCAACTTAGGTTCCATCAACAAGTGTGTAATTATACTGTGTTCTTTAATTTTCCTTTTTAGGGAAGGTTATTGAATGGGTGGTGGCCTGGCAGTTACAGGGACATCTGGACCGGGTTGGTTTTCTTGATCCCTCGCAGTCTGGTTTTTGCCCTGGGTTTGGCACGGAGACTGCACTTGTGGCCTTGGTCGATGACCTACACCATGAATTGGATCAGGGCAGATCCTCAATTTTGATCTTACTGGATCTGTCGGTGGCGTTTGATACCGTTGATCATGAGATGTTGGTGGCGAGGCTGCGGGGCCGGGCCGGGGTGGGTGGAATTGTTCTTGAATGGTTCCGCTCTTTCCTGACAGGGAGAACTCAGTGGGTGGTTCTCGGAGAATGTACGTAATCTCCCCGGAATCTCACGTGTGGAGTCCCGCAGGGTTCTATTCTGTCCCCTCTCCTGTTCAACTTGTATATGCAACCTTTGGGTGAGGTCATGAGAGGGTTCGGTGTGCAATGCCATCAGTATGCTGATGATACACAACTCTAACTCTCGTTTTCTGGAGACCCAGGCCTGGCAGTCTCGGTGCTTACCCAGTGCTTGGCAGCTGTGGGGGACTGGATAAGGACGAACCATCTGAGGCTGAATCCTGACATGACGGAGGTGATGTTGGTGGGTACAACTGGAGGGGTGGTGGCTCCCATCATCGGCGGGGTCTGCCCCCCCCAGCCGCTCAGGTTCGTAGTCTTGGGATGCTCCTCGACCCGCAGTTCCTCCTGGATTGTCAGGTGGAAGCTGCGGCGAGGGGAGCATTTCACCAATTACATCTGGTGCGATGGCTGCGTCCGTATGTCTCGGCCTCAGATCTGGCCACCATCATCCATGCTTTCATTACCTCTCGACTGGACTACTGTAACGTGCTCTACATGGGGCTACCCTTGACGAAGGTCCAGAGGTTGCAGCTGGTGCAGAATGCGACAGCTTGTCTCCTAACGGGGAAAGGCTGCTGCAAGCACATTACACCTGTGCTCCGTACTCTGCACTGGCTGCCTATTGTCTTCCGGGCCCAATTCAAAGTGTTGTTTATGACTTATAAAGCCCTAAATGGCTTGGGTCCTGCTTACCTGCGAGACTGCCTCAGGCCCCGGGTCATTTTGCAGCCCTTGCAGTCAGCCGGGGGTGCCCGACTCGAAGTCCCCCGGGTTTGCCAAGTGGCGATGGCGGAGAGGGTGTTCTCGGTGGCTGCACCTCAGCTGTGGAACTTCCTCCTGTTGGAGGCCCGCCTGTCCCCAGACCTCCCCTCTTTCCATAGATGTTGTAAGATGTTCCATAGATGTTGTTCCGCCGAGCCTTCGGGAAGGGGGTGGGGAGGGGGTTTATTTTGCCTTAACTGCTGCCAAATTTTATGATGTATATTTTATGTATTTTAGACAGTTTTATTGTTGTTTTTTATATTGTGCGCTGCTCCGAGCTGCCAGTGTGCAGGAGGATGTAGGATACAATTTTTTGTATAAAATAATATAAAAAAGATGAAATAAATTTATTTATTTATTTACTTTATTTATAAAAACTTGATATCTCGCCCCTCCTGACACAGCAGCTTGGGGCGGCTTACAATAACATTAAAACATATAAAACCATTAATTGCAAGGAGTATAAAAAGAACCCACTCCCCCTGCCCTTCAACCATCTTCCCTGCCAAATGCCAGGCGGAACAGCCAGGTCTTACAACTATGTCAAAAAGAGGGGAGATTTGGGGCTAATCGGACCTCCACTGGAAGGGAGTTCCACAGCCGCGGAATGACCACAGAAAATGCCCTCTCCATCGTGGCCTCCTGGAAGATTCGGAACCTTGAGGAGAGCACCCCCAGATGACCGCAGGGGCCGATCTAGAATCCGGGAGTTGAGGTGGTCCCGCAGATAGGTAGGGCCTAGATCAGGGGTGGGGAACCTTTTTGAGGCCGGGGGCCACACTGTCAGTCCCCGAACGTGCTAGGGGCCACACATCGAAATCAATTTTTAAAAATTCATTACAATCAAACAATTTAAAGCAAATAAAACGATTACAATATATACACACACATGCCGCCTCGCCCCCGAACTCACCTGCACCCGGTTTGTCACTAGCCCCGGCCTTGTATTTGGTGATGGTGGTGGTGACGGCGTTCCACCCACTGGCGCAGGTGCCCTGGCCCAGCACCTGAAGGGGCATTTCAGCTCCAGGGTGCGGTTAGCAGCAGAGCCCGGCGGCGCAGTGCGGCGTGTAAACCCCGCAGAGCTCTGCCTCCAGCCAGGCGCAGACCGCATAGCAGCCACAGCTGACCTCCCGCACCAACTCCGGGCAGGTCATTTAGATTATGTAGGCCTGATTATTGTGTGTGACCCACAAAGCCCACTCAGGCCACAGCGAGCCGGGCAATGGGCTGCACACAACAGGGAAAGCCTTAGAGGTCGGCGGGCCACGCAAAAAAGCCCCACAGGCCAGAGGTTCCGCACCCCTGGCCTAGACCATTTAGGGCTCTATAGGCAGGCACCAATACCTTGTAAGGTTACACAGGAGTAACCTTACAACTTTTTTTCCCACCCCCAAACCACCTCCTGGAAAATTATATTGCAATCCCATAAAATATTATAAAAGAAATTAAATGAAAAGTTTCATTGCTATTATGGGAGGGACTGCATTATCCACTATCACTCAAAGCAGCTAGGGGACGGTGCACAGGTCAGTGCCCTAAATTTATATCCGCAATCAAGATCCAGCAAATTCACTAACTTCAGGTTAACACCAAACAGTAACTTCTAAATCTGCAGTATAAGAAGGCAGTAAACAGTGGAACAGTCCAGTAGCTGGATATTTACAGAGATCAGCAACTCACAACTCAGCCATTCCTGTTAGTAGACTGGTGAGACTCCTATTATTATCCATAAAAGTTATTCTGTCAGGGGAAAAAATAAGAATTATTTTTTGCAGAGTCCAGCCTTGAAACATTTGTTGTTTCCCCTCACTTTCCATCCCTTTGCTTCACTGTTAAACTTGGAAAAGAACAAAACCAGAAAAACTGAGGTGGAAGCTGGGAGGTAGAAGCATGAGCTTATCTTGCCAGTCAGGTTAGGAGCTGCTCTGATCTGTTGTTGTGAAGACGGATCTGCAGAAAGCTTCCTGCTGGTTTCTGGCGCAAGTGATTCCTGTTGTAGTAAAGACAGATACTCTTCTGCTTCCTCTTTTTTTACTTTAAAAGTAGCGGGAGTGGGGGGGAATTAAATACTCCAAACCCAAACCTTTGCCAAGAGCTCTTGATCTGTTAAACTTGGCTTTTTCCACTACATCCTTTGTGAAATCTGGAAATATCATTATTCTGTTCCCCTTCCATGTTAGGCTTTTAGCTCCATGGACCTTTATGAGGATGAGCTTCTTAACAGTGAAATTTAAAAATCACATGAGAGGCCTAAACTGTGCATTTGGGAAGGGTTTTGGTGCAAGGGAGTGATGAGCTCTTTCAGTGTTTAACTGGAGGCCTGGAGGGAGACGCTGCGATTCTGGCAGGATAGTTAATAGAAATTCTACAGGCCTCCCTTTTACCAAACCTTCTCAGAGACCCACAATTCTCAGGTTATTTCTCCTTGATCTCCCCTTGAGATTATTTACCTCCTCCCAGAGTGCCTTTGCACGTTTTTCATGATGCTCTGAGTTTTTGTTCATAGCACTCAGAGTATCCTTCAGTGAAGAGATTCTGCTCTCTGTTTCCCCCAGCTTTATGGTTAGGCCTTGCAGGGCTGCTTGGTGTGCACTGGTGATGTTTTTGATTTTATCTTCTGATATCATCTTTAAGATAGTTTGTTCGCTTGCTATTCGTTTGAGATAGGCCATGATGTTCTCCAGTTTAGAGGTAGCAGCGTCTTCCTGGTCAGCCATTTTGTTTTCAGGAGGGCTGTCTAAAAGCCACAGTTTCTTAGGCTTTTGCATAACATTTTCTGATGGAGAGCGCTGACTGGTAGGGAAGAGTTTAGGGTTCACCTGTAGTGGGTATTTCCCTGAAAAAAGTTGAACTGATTGCTGATGTTTACGGATTTTAGGTGGTGGGAGTGGGATCTCTAGTGGTTCCTGGGAAGTCTCAAGCTTGTACTAATTTCCAAAATGGTCCCTTGGAGGGAATAGGTTCACCTCTCCTGTTCTATGGAATAGTGCTGTTGATGTTCACCACTTCCTTTTACTTTTATACAGAAAGGAACACAGATGCTCAAAGAAATTTTGAAGATTGATGGCTCTGATTCAGCAGAAGCCAAGAATGAAATTAAACCACTGATTAATGCAGGTTCCACCTCCTCTGGTAGGCAGGATTCCCATGTACCTGCTTTGCAACATAAACAGACCAAAAAGATGGGTATGTATAGATGCCAACTACTGTTCATTTCTTTATACACTGAGGAAACTGATTGCTTTGACACACATTTTGATTACTTTCACTTTCCTCATTTTTACTGTTAGCGCTGAAAATGACCGTGCTACCTGAATAATATCTTGTGAGCATGCAGTGAGAGAGAGCTATTCCCCACCACCACCAGCAAAACAATTGTCATTTTTATCACATATTTATACTTGCTGGCCGTTTTTTTAATTAAAAAAATTTCATTCATAGCTGCTTACATAAACAAGACTCCTAGTCCAGGAGGCCTTCAGAATGCTCACGTCTTGGAAGCCGGAGGTCACCCTCTTCTTGGTCCACAATCTGGATTGTCTACCCCAGTATCTGAACTTTCTCGCATCTGTTCCCTCGTTGGAATGCCACAGCCAGATTTCTCCTTTCTCAGAACACCACAGGTAATGTTATTCACAGTTACAACTAAGGGCTGTTCATTAAGCTCCACAAAATTAAACCATGCCTACACTGCAGGTTCGGGAAGGTGCAGCAGCTTCACTGGCCGCTGAAATTTCTGTGTAGAAACGGCCTTAGTACCTTGTATTTAGGTTTTTGTTTCGAAACAGAAAATAGAGCTTATTAAATGTGTTCCCTTGTAGCTCTTCTCTTTGTATATCCTGTATACAAGAGATTCTCGTGGAAACACCTGTGTTCTCTTCTCATAGGCTATGACAGTTTGCCAGGTAAAATTATCCAATGGCTTGTTAGTCCACGGACCTCAATGTCATTCAGAAAATGAAGCCAAGGAGAAAGCTGCTTTCTTTGCTTTACAACAATTGGTGAGGCCAGTATACAAAACTTTGTATAAAACCTTGGCTTACTTGTTTTGTTTTATTCTAATGGCGTCTGTTGTCATATATATTGTAATATATATTCTTTCTTAGAGTTCTGTAGGAATGAACTTTCCTTTGCCACCCCCACCACCAATATTTCCAAGTTATCAACCCATCGGAACTTCAGTACCACCTGGATCCATTCCTCCAGTCTACACCCAAACTACTGGTAAATATGTGAGAACACTTTTTGGGGGGATAATTAATAACTTGATTTTTAAATTAATAGTTGTGAAGATGAATGATTTCCAGAGAGCAGCAAATCTTATTGTATGCAGATATACCTTTGAGCTTGATCCAAATAGGAATGATTTAGCTTTTCACAAACGTGAACTATTATTGCACAATAACTATTATTGTGTGCAATATATGTGGATTTCCTCTTTCTGCACAGTAAAGAGAGCAGTCTGCAACAACTAGTCAAGATGGCCTTTCTGCTTATTCCCTCTTGATAATTCCTCATAAAGTGAGTGATCACGCCCAAATTGACAGTTCAAGAAATCTTTAACCTTAATTTATGGAATCCAACTGTGATAATTTAAGTGCCTCCCTGTGGCACTGCATGGGGCTCCTTTCCTTCTAGAGAACATGATGTAACTATACTGGTGGGGCCATAGTCTCCCCATAGCAAACACACAGGAGACTTGCTACAGGTCATTTAATATACCCTGCTTAGTTAGTTTTTTCCTTTAACATGATTTTACCTATGACTTCTTCCCACACAACATTATTTTAGTAGGCTTGCACCAAACTCTTTCTGACCTTGTGATACAGCTCTGATCCAGAACCATTTCCCCATCCCCAGAAGTCTTCGTAAACAGTAAGGTCTGCACTTTTTATTCAGCACTACAGTCAGCAAACGCCTCCCACCCACAACTCACCACCCTCAATCTTCATTTTCTTCAGCCTCTGAGGTTTAGCTACCAGGACAGCAATACCCTTGAAGGGCCAGCTCACTTTGCTACAAACATGAACAAATCTACACTAAATCCTTGGATGCGCTCTATGTCTGGGGTTCTGCTATTTTAAGCAAAAAATGGCATTACTTAGAGACCTGAAGCCCTCCATTAGCAGCTTGTCAAGTCGATAAGCATTACCTCGTCTGTTCTCCACAAAGTCTCTGGCCTGCATTACTTCCAGTGGAAATGCATCCTGGATAAACAGATGTTGTAATGGGCTTGTGTTTTTATGCAGGTCGTCAGATTAGGTGGTGATATTTTTAGTTCTAAAATCTGTGAATGTGTGGGACTTTGGTGTGAAATCCAAAGAGAAAGTATGGTAAGGATATTCTATGCCTGAACTGCTCATCCCTTTTTTGAGGGAATAATGCAAATAAAATGAGTTTGTTCTTTTCACAGCTAACATAATGCCGCCTCCACCATCTCATATGTTTGGTCAAGTGCCATGGGGAGCTCCAGTGCCAGTTCATGGCAAACCTTACTATCCTGGTCCATATCCAGGGAATATGCCTCTTGCAGGAATTATACCAGTTGGCTCTCACAACAAGTTTATACCTCTACAAGTAAGCTTGACATGGATTGTGTTCTGAGATTATATTCTGTAATAGTGTAGTTAAGTAATTTATATAACGAAAGCAAAGATAATCCTGTGATAAACTATTTAGTTCTTCTTTGAGTCGAACTCCATGCACTCACATCGTTGGGAGTTGCATCTGCACAGATCAGCCTGGGAAGCTTCGCTAAGCAGTTCTCTTGTCGTGCTTTGTGGCCCCTCCCCTCTCATCTTGTGCTGTTGGTGGGCTTGTAGCAAGGCTATAAATAGATTAGTATTATTAGCAAACATTTATATAGCGCCAGCAAGATTATTATTATTAACAAATATTTATATAGCGCCAGCAATGTACCTGGCGCTTTACAAAGTAATTGAATAGACACGATCCTTGCCCTAGGGCTTACAATCTGAGAGATGGGGGTGGGAGGGAGAGACAAAGGAAGGGGAACAGAGGGAGAGACGAGTGTAACATTCACGAGGATGCGAGGTCCCACGTGCACGCGCTTGGCTTGGTTATATCAAGAATGATAGCTGGTTGGTCCATATGGTGAGGATATGAGTACACAGACCTTAGGTAACAGATTATACTGGATGGAGGGTATCAGCAGGAGTTAGGTGAGGGGAGCAAGAAGTCTGGGAGGGCAGAGCAGAAGTGGTGGGTCTTAAGGAGGGATTTGAAGGTGGGCAGGGAGGGAGTTCCAGGCGTGGGGGGCAGCTAAGGAGAAGGGACAAAGGCGGTTAGGAGAGCAAGGGAGGCATGGGAGGGCGAGAGAGGGGACAGAGGAGGAGTGGAGTTCACAGACTGGAGTACAGAGGGAAATTAGCGAAGAGAGTAGAGGGGAGCAAGGTTGTGAAGAGCTTTATAGGTGAAGACTAGGAGCTTGTGCAGGATTTGTTCAGGAAGGGGAAGCCAGTGAAGAGAGGAGAGAAGGGGCTGCACGTGGTCGAAGCGACGGGCGAGGTGGATGATCCTGGCAGCAGAGTTTTGGACAGAGATAAGA
>QEPC01003437.1:1011285-1032819 GCA_003113815.1 Sphenodon punctatus
GGAGAGGAAGGATGAGGGGGGAAGATAAGGAGTTCAGTTTTAGCCATGTTGAGTTTGAGTTGACATTGAGACATCCAGGTAGAGATGTCAGAGAGACAGCTGGTGAGGCGAGCTTGAATAGATGGAGAGAGAGAGGGAGTAGAGAGATAGAGTTGAGTGTCATCAGCGTAGAGGTGATATTGGAAGCCATGGGAGGCAATGAGTTTGCCTAGGGACAGAGAAGAGAGGGCCAAGGACAGAGTCTTGGGGAACACCAACCGAGAGTGGAAGGGAGGAGGTGGAGTTGGCAAGAGACACATTGAAGGAGCGGTCAGAGAGGTAGGAGGAGAACCAGTCGAGGACGGAGCCATGGAAGCCAAGGGAGTGAAGTGAATCCAGCAAGAGTGAGTGGTCAACAGTATCAAAGGCAGCAGAGAGGTCAAGGAGGACTAGAATGGAATAGAGGCGGTTAGATTTAGCCACAAGAAGATAGTTGGTGATCTTAGCAAGAGCAGTTTCAGTAGAGTGAAGGAGGCGAAAGCCAGATTGGAGGGGGTCAAGGGAGGAGTTGGCGGAGAGGAAGTCGAGGCAGCGGGAGTAGATGGGGCAGAGTGTGATTCATTTTAGTTCCTTCCAGCTGTCACAGCATTTGCAGTTGAGGGAAACATTCTCTACTTCGTCTTTCAGATGACTTGCAGTTACTTAATATTGCTTACCTCACAAAAAAAGAAGAAATTTAAGATAAAGACGCAAGACTTGGGCCACTTGCCCACGTTATGCAGACCGGCAATTCTCCTGGAGGGGAATCTCCCAGCCAGGAAACTTACGCGGAGCTCTGCACGTGGACAGGGGGCTGAAAGCATCATCAGACACGTCCAGAGACTTTTTTTTCCTATTAATGTCAGGGCTCGAAATCCAGCGCTGACGTTTTTAGGGGAAAAAACCGCTGAACACGGCTGATGACACTTTTAGCCCCGTGTCCACGTGCACAGCTCGGCATATGTTTCCTGACCGGGAGAGTCCCTGCTGGGAGACTCCTGAGTGGGGTTTATCCCATTGGGCTGTGCCGTGGCAGTGGCTGCAAAAAGGGGGGACTTCAAAAAACGTACAAGGTGCTCAACATCTGTTCCAATCTCAACCCTCATAACGAGTGCCTGATTTGTTTCAGTGAGGCATATAAGCCAGTGGGCTGCTTGGCATGTGCGAGCCTCTCGGGGAGGTCTATCAAACATCAGAAAATGCGCCTCCAATTCCTCCTTACTAAGAAGGTGCTCAAAACACTCCACGACCAAGCTCCCCCTTACTTCTCGAACCTAATCTCCCTACGCACTCCTGCACGCGCTCTCCGCTCTTCCTCTGTCCCCTACCTCACTCTCCCTCGTTTCTCCTGCTCACCTAATTGCCTTCGACCCTTCTCCCTCGCTGCCCCCCATGCCTGGAATTCCCTCCCTGCCCACATCCGCCTTGCCCCCTCCCTCTGCTCCTTCAAATCCCTCCTCAAGACCCACGTTTTCCTCGCTGCCTTTCCCAATCCCTGCTAGACATTCCCATATACCTACTGTCCTGCCCTCCTCTGCAGACGGCCGCAGCCTGATTGTAACCAAGCCAAGCATACGCACCTGAGTCTTCGCATCCGCTTGAATGTTTGTCTGTCTTCTCCCCTCTCTCTCCCACTGTTCCCTCTCCCTGTCTCCCCCTCCTTGTCTTTTAGATTGTAAGTCACAGGCAGGGACCGCGTCTTTGTCTATGTTCTGTACAGTGGCAGGTCACATGACTGGCACTATATAAATGTTTATAATAATAATAATAATTAATAAGGCACTGGGAGAGCTCACAAAAGCCTGTCCCCGATCACACACAGTACCACCAAGGAAGCCCAACTCTACACCGCCATCCCCCTTCCAGCACTGAGCCCCTCCCCAACAACATCCCATACCAACCTCACTGACATGGACTCAGTCACCAGGACTAACTCCATCCCTGACTCCATGTCCACACTCAGCACCATCTCCAACCACAATATCACATACATCCGTGTAGCCCTCCTCAGTACCAAGTGCTTCCACACTGACTATTGGCACTGATGACATCTTCCTCTCCTAAAACAAAGAAAATGAAGATAGCGATCTCATTACCAGCCCATAAAATGGACCAAAAGAGGAAAAACCTTAAAAGAAAGTCATACAAACCAAAGAAGAAGAGGGATAAATCAGAAGATGACCCATCCTTGAAAAAATTTAAGAAAAAATCACACTGCCTCCCATCTGCTCCAGCTCAAAGGCAAAAACCCCATATCTCCATATACAGGTCACCACACACATCCATTCCAGCCACACTGTCTGCAACTCCAAAGGATTCAATACCAGGGTCACCCATGTTCTCCCCCAGTGTCCTCCTACTTGGACACTGTTGAGCCACCTCAGAGCTCACCAGCTTGTTTCAAACAATGATCTGTTCAGGGGAAAGAATGAATCTGCTCCAACCTGGCACCCCCTCCGCCACAATTTCCATCTCCGTATAGACATCAGTCAGGATTGTATTCCCCAGTTCAGATGGCAGGCACTAACAGTGGCCTCTGTATATGTATTGGCCATCTAATACATATCAGGGCCCTCCATGGGAACCACCATATCAGCAGTACTACCCTGTTAATATGCAATCTAAACCTAATAGAACTACACACTCTGCCTGCTTAGGCAGACCACCAATCCTCCATCGCCCTCCCCACCAACATCACCTCCGTCTTGTCAGGATTTAGTTTCAGACGGCTCGCCCTCATCCAATCCCCCACAGCTGCAAGACATCGAGTAAACACCAAGACTGTGGGATCTGGGTCAGATGAAAAGGAGAGGTAGAGCTGGGTGTCATCAGCGAACTGATGACACTTCACCCCATACCATCTCATGACCTCGCCGAGCAGTTGCATATACACTTTGAACAAGAGAGGGGACAGAATAGAGCCTTGCGGAACTGCACACGTGAGGTCCCGGGGAGAAGATGAACTATCCCCGATCACCACCCGCTGGGTTCTCCCAGCCAGGAAGGAGCGGAACCATTCAAGAACAGTTCCACCCACCCCAGCATAGTCCCACAGGCGAGTCACCAACATCTCATGATCAACGGTATCAAATGTAGCTGACAGATCTAATAGGATTAGCAGGGTAGAACAACCCTGATCCAGTTTCCGGCGATGGTCGTTGATCAAAGCCACTAATGCAGTCTCAGTGCCATAATCCGAACGAAAGCCGGACTGTGAGGGATCAAGAAAACTGGTGCGATCCAGATGCTACTGCAGCTGCTGAGCCACTACCCGCTCAATAACCTTCCCTAAAAAGGGAAGGTTAGAGACTGGTCGATAACTAGAGGGGGAATCGCTGAGTGATGGTTTTTTGAGCAGGGGCCGCACCACCGCCTCTTTGAGGCAGTCCAGCACCCTGCCCTCCTGCAGGGAGGCATTGGCAACACCCACCAGCAACGGCTCCAGCGTCTCCCGGCTGGCCTTGACCAGCCAGGACGGGCATGGGTCTTGTTCACAAAACGTGACTCTAACAGTCCCCAGAAACATCCGCCGCAGCGGCGGGCATCACCCCACGAAACAAATCCCACAAAACCGAGCAAGACGGAGCCTCCATAATCTCTGGTTCTCCTATTGACATAAATGTGAAGCTGAAGTCATGGTGAATCCAAGCGATTTTATTTGCAAAGTACTCAACAAACATGTCACAATTCTAGACAGAGGGAGGGCGGACTGACCAACCCCCTCACCACCCGGAAAGCTCCGCTGGATGAGACTTCGCAGACGCTATCAGGGTAGCGAAGAACTCCTTCTTTGCTGCCCTGACAGCCACAGCATAGGCCTGTAAATTGGCTCTGTGCCGCAATCGGTCATCTTCAGCATAAGACCGGCACTACTGTCGCTCCAACCACCGCCCTTCCTCCTTCAGCTTCCGCTGGCCCTCCACAAACCATGGCGGCCTGAGGTGCTGATGCCAAGGGAGTGGACGCCTAGGAGCCATCTGGTCGATGGTCTCAGTCAGCAGAGTATTCCACAAAACCATGAGGTTATCAAGTGGACAGCCGTCAGAATCAAAGGGTAACTCCCCTAGAGCATTCTGGAACCTCTCAGGTTCCATCAGTCTCCGTGTGCAAGCCAACCGAACTGGTTCCATACCCTTCCAGGGGCAGACATGTGCCAGGAGACAGACCTGCAGGAGGTAATGATCTATCCATGACAAGGGCTCTGCTGACACCTCCCACACTAACAGATCCCCCGCCTCAAGGTCAGTGCAGAAGATCAGGTCAAGGGTATGTCCTCCATCATGTGTTGAGCTGATGAGAACTTGAAACAGGTCCATGGTTGCCCTAGTAGCCATGAACTCGCACTCCACCCTGCCAAGACTGGTGTTGGCGTGGATATTGAAATCTCACAAGACTATTGTCTTTGGGGACCGCAACACCACCTTCAACACCAGCTCAGTCAGAGCGTGTAGGGATGCCGCTGTACAGGTAGGTGCACTGTATACCGGCAGCACCCCCAAACTGTTTCCCACCAAATCAACCACAAGATGGAGACCCTCATAGCCTGCCATTAACTGCACTGGATACCTCCTGATGGACCATGAATCCCTAAAAATAATAGCTACACCGCCCCCCTGTCTCTCCGGCCGTGGCTGCTGCTGCATGGAGTACCCAGCTGCCACCAGGTCAGCCAAAAAAGGCCCCAACTCAGTGTCCAGCCAGGTCTCCATAATACACATGAGGTCAGCTGCAGAATCCAGGATCAAATCCCCGATTGTTGATTATTTATTAGCAGCTGACCTCGCGTTAAGCAACAACCGCGTCAAGCCAGGGGGCCTCTGATCATGAACCACCACACCCTTTGCCTGGGGGGGAAGAGGGGGACAGGCACCAAGCACCTGTCCCGCCTCCCTGTTGGTACCCACCCACCTCCCAGGATCATACCTCCCCCGCTCTGTTACGACCCCAGTGGCCGTGGTCATCCCCCCAGTGGGCCCACCCCCCGAAACATTCTCTTCCTGACTGCCCCGCCTCCCCAGTGAGGGAGATCCCCCCTCCCCCCCCAAACCCTCTGTCACCCACTCTCACTGGGTGAAGCATAATCCCGTCCGTGGGACCGCAGCCTACCCTCTCACTAGGGGAAATAGTCCCACCCATCCTAACGTTTCCCTTCCCTCCCCTGCTCTCACCAGGGAAAGGGACATCTCCAGTCCACCCACCCACCTCACAACCACCAAAAGCACAAACCCAACCAAATCAACCCACCTCTCCCTTAACCCCACCCCCAAACCAATCCTCCCCCACTAAGCAACCAAATATGCTGCCTTGCCACCACACAATCATAACCACCCAATGGCTAATTCACCCCCAATAAATGCTACATTACAACCCAGGGCCACAGAAATATTCTCCACAACCTAAAGACAGCAACCCCCAATGGACCGCAAACAGCCACCGCCTTTGGCTGGCACCACAGGTTACCGCCTGCAGGCCAGGCAGCCCTCTTTAAAGTCCTGGAGAGGGTAGGGGCAGGGATGCAAGCCCCAGCCCAGGTGGTGATGAGTGGCAGCCAATTACTGTATGGATGAATGTTTAAAAGATCGATAACTTAGGAGATCTTCCATCTACGGGGCTATTTGGACATAGACCTATTTGCGACGCCAGACAACACCCAATGCATCCATTTCTGCAGCAACGCGAAGCATGCAAAATTATTGATAAATGATGCAGTCCTCATTCCCATGGGACACAATCTGGTGTATGCTTTTTCACCTTTTCTGCTAATTCCCAGCTTCTTGCAGAAACTCTTCCAGGATCAGGCCACATGCATACTAGTAGCACTGGACCGGCCCAGGCAAACTTGGTACACTCAACTAACAAGCATGTGTGTAATACACGGACGACTTCCACTATTTCCAGATCTACTCAGAACAACGGGAAAATACTTCACCCCAAAATAGCTGCCTTACGTCTAACAGCATGATGGCTTATATCACCTTAACTTTGCAGGACTTGAATTACTTTACCTGATGATGAAGAAGTCCATATTTTAAAAAGCTCCCAGAAATCATCAACAAACAAGACCCAAGAAGCAAAATGGGAAAGGTTCACAGTCTGGATCGCGAGAACAAAATTACAGCCTGACTCTACCACTGTTAAAGACCTGATCACTTACCTGTCTCACCTGAAGTCCCAGGGCCTAGCCCCATCTTCCTTAAAGGTGCATTTGGCCACTTTATCAGCCCACCATATTCCCGTAAATTGTAGACCAGTCTTTTCACACCCTGTTCTAAAAGGGTTTATGAAGGGCATTTTCAATCTGTATTCCTCTATCAAGGACCCATACCTGTCATGGGATTTAAATCTGGTACTGGGAGGGCTCATGTTACCACCCTTTGAGCCTTTACCCACTTGTACCTTTCACCTCTTATCCCTAGAAGTCTCCAGGTTAGTGGCCCTTACATTGGCTAGGAGAGTTGGAGAGTAGGCAGCACTATGCATAGACACCCCCATGTAATTTTTAGTGAGGATAAAGTAATCCTAAGACACCCCCCTTAAAACCCAAAGTGATATCTCAATTCCGTATGTTGCAAGACGTCACCCTTCTAGTATTTTTTCTGAGATCTCACTCCAATAAAGGGGAAATGGCATATTTGATGTGAAGAGAGCCCTCTCCTTTTACTTGGAGAGAACCAAAACATCTTGAAAAGACAACTCCCTTTTCAGCTCTGGTGGTCGATCCACAGGTCATCTCTCAAACCATCTCATCTTGGTTAGTGGAGTGCATCTCCTTATGCTTCCAACTATCAGACAGGGACCCCCCTACAGGCCTTAAGGGACATTCAGCGAGGGCCATGACAGCCTTGGCAGCATGGTTCAGGAAAATCCCATTGGATCAAATATTGTAAAGCTGCTACATGGAGCTTGGTGCATACATTCGTAAAGCATTTATATGCCCGACCTCACAGCATGCGCTGATGCCAGCTTCACAAGAGCTGCTGTACAGTCCCTCTTTAACTAGGTCTCAGCCTCCACCCTACAGGCACTTAAAGTTTTACACTGTCCCAACAGTGTGAGTGCATGGAGCCCCACTTGAAGAACTAAGGTTACTTTACCTGTAACCTCGGTTCTTCGAGATGAGCTCCGTCACTCATCACCTGCCCTCCTTCCCCTCTATATCAGAGCCCTAATTAAGAGGTGAACTCTCTGATGTGGAGGTTGGAAGGAACAGGGGTGATTTGTGTTCTGTCCCCCTCACTACAAGCCTGCCAGCAGTGCAAGACATGAGGGAAGGGGCCAGGCCATGCAGCGTGACAGGAGTACTGTTTAGAGAAGCTTCCTGGGGTTGATCTGCGTAGGCACAGCTCCCAACAGTGTGAGTGATGGAGCCCATCATGACAAACAAAGGTTGTAGGTAAGTCACTTTAGTTTTTTGAAAAAGATTAAATGCTTTGCTTATTTTTATTGTGTCCCTTCAATGGTAAGAACTGATGTGCCATACTTTGTCTGCTATACTTAATTTTATAGAAGTATATTTGCAGTGTTGTGAGAATAATGTTCATTAATGTTTTTCATTCAAAGGTAACTAAGAAAAGGGCTGCTAGCAAGAAGAATTTTGAGTTCAAGGAGTTCCCAGCTTCACCTCAAGCGGTACCACTAACAAATGAACAGCCAGCATCTTCTGATGCCACCAAGTTGATTCCACAAGACAGTTCAACTTCCTTAAAATGTCATCCAGCTGCTCAGTCTACTGTTCCTTTTCAAGACAAAGGGGCTTCTGGAAGCTCTAATGTTCCTCACAACAAATCAAAACCAAATGCTTCTAGCAAGCGAAAACAAAGGAAACTGGCTGTCAATTTTGGTGCGCCAAAACCTTCAGAATAAAAATGGTAGCCAGATTAATTTTATTTTTTGGTCGTTCCCCCTCCCCCCAGTGTTTTTATATAAATCCTTTAAAAGGAAATCCGAAAGCACTATTGGGCAGGGGGAAGAGACATTTTGAGCATCATAAATTATGAAAGATACTTCAGTTGCTAAACTTTTTCAGGCTATCCCTGAATAAAAAAAAATTCAAACGCCATTAAAGAGCTTGACTTGAATTGGGAGAAGCAAGGAGATTCTGATTTCAGGCTGTCACACCATCTATCGTGCCTAGACCTCTGAACAGTGGCTCGCATACTATTCTGGGTGAGCAGCAATAATATGAGTGGCAACCCTAATTCAGAATTACCTTTCTTTGGTGTCGGATAGAAGCAGCTAAGTCAGGTTTTAAGCATTACTTAACATGATTGTTTGTATTTTATCTCCTTTTTTAATAGTAGTGTAATAAAACTGAAAAAAAGAAATCTTTTATTTACATGCAACTTTTAATTTTTGGTTTTATACCAAAGCAACTTTAAAAACTCTCAGAACTTAGATATAATCTGGAGCTATTGTTAAAGAATGAGTCTTACTAAGTGGGAAAGTGAGTCTATCACCGACAGGAATTCAGAGTAAATACATGCTGGAAGACTGACATACCGAATACACCGATTGCAAATGTATTTGTTTGGGAAAATCCAGACTGCTAGCTATGGTTATTTTTCTGACTCCTGTGTGCTGGTTAACCAACATGGGATCTTTACTGCAGAGTTATATACACTTTTGCATGGACTCTATAAGTCACTGGAATCCTGAGACTTTCCAGTTTATAGATTGAGCACAGCATGAACATCATGATGTACATATACTACATTAGTCAAATGTACGTTCACCTTTTGGTTCCATATCTCCGACTTCATTTCCAACAGAAAACAACTTTAGAACCCCAGGACAGTTTTTTGCATTCCTCTCTAAGGGCGCTTTCCCACGTTACTTAGTGCGCACAGTTTGCATCCAGGTCTGGAAGGTGAAGCATGTGCAGGGTTTGTACCATGGGACCCCACTTTCCACCCCCATTTTTGCCTACGATCCTGTGGAGGATGCAGAACTGGATTTCCTGACTCTGCAATCCTCTGGAGGATCACCAGCAAAAGTCAGTCTTAAGAGAGCAAACTTAAAAGGAACTCTGTTATCTGTGTTCCATATGAACAATTGTCATTCACCTCAATGGGAAGCTGGGTGCAGATCAAAGTCCAAATTTGCTCTGAAATCTTGACTGAGTCTTGGTAAATTTTGAGAGGGTCTGCTCCTCCATTTTTTACTTTAGTCTTGTCTTTAGTAAAAGTATCTCCTGTTCCTCCCCCCACCCCTATTTCTGAGTTTCTGAAGGTTCACAGCTCCAGTATGTCAATCCTTTGTGTTCAGTGATACAATCCATTTCTTTGCCTCCAAGCAGATCTCCAGTTCACCTTGCAGGTTTGCATACTTCCTCTCTTTTTTTGGTCTTGGTTTGTGTAAGGTATAATTGCTTCACTCTTATGTAGTAGCATCTAGTTTAATCAGATTGATGTTTCATTTTTTAGGATTTTGATTCATCGCCCCAAAATTATTTTTGTCCCAAGTCAGCAGTTGTTTTACTTTGCATGAGTCTTGGACAGCTATTATTCCTCTGCTAGAAATAATTTTGTCTGAGAAGCGGTGGTTTTTTTTTTTTTAAAAAGGAACTATATTCAAGATGTCTAATATTCTAGCTCTTATTTCACAATCTGTATATGGATCAAGGTTGGTTGTTGGGTGGGAGGCGGGGTTGTTTGCAAACTCAGATTCCTAAAACCTTTGTCTTTTTGCCAGTCATTTAAAATACTTGTCAGTACCTTGGCGAAACAAAATGCAGACCTTTACTCTTTTCATTCTGCTACAACTTTTATTAGGGAGACGGTAGTCATTTCAGTTAAATCTAATTCATTCTTAGTCTCAAGGCGTATTTCAGTTCTGCTGTGCTGGATGATTTCGTGAACCTAATCCTTTTCATTATGATTTTATGTTTCACAATTTCAGTGTTAAAATGTTTTTATTGAACTGAAAAAAACAATTTTATGAGGCAACTCCATTTTTAAAAGGTTTGTAAACCTGTTTCTGACAGGCAACATTTATTGAATTGCTTACTTCCTTTTAGCTTGTGATCTTTAAAGCACACTGTACCCTGGGAAAGCTAACATACCAAGTATCATTATTTCCATCAGCAAGATCAACCATAACTCTGGCATGATAATCACACTGGTATAGCTTTTGGAATTATTCTTTTAATTAGATCCTCAGATCATGAATCTCCTCCAGTCATTTTTTTACTCTTCTTTGATCTGCAGAGAGTAGGGATCTATTGAGAAGTTCTGATAAAGGAGAAAACTAGATTATATTCTACTACTACACCTACCAACCAGCTTGAAAAGTTGGTTTATAGAACTTCTTTGGGGTCACATCTCCTCTGTTTTTCATGGTTTGTTGATGCTTTGCCTTCTGTGCTGGAGGCTGCTTGTATCCTGTTCTCTATACACAAGGTATGTAGATACAAAAAGAAGGATTTGTGAAGGAGAAGATCCCCAAACCAGTCAAAATAGGATTTTTTCCTCTCATAATATTATTTACTACTTTCACACCAGGAACTGGAAGTTTTCCATGCCACTGAAACTGCCATGTTTTAATCGCCGAGTTAAATCTTTGATTCTCTATGTCCTGTGCATTGTATTACTATCTCTTCCACAGATACTCGTACTGACAACTTGCTCTAATTTAAAGTTCAGTATAATTTCCTTCTACCTTGTGCCCAATTAACTTGCTTTAGGTTTCATATGTAAAATCCATAATTTCAGCTATGTTATAGTTCTTCTGTATCTAATTATGTTTAATTCATAAAGGTATAAGCATTCATTTTTCTCATAGATATAAAGTATTTTGTAAGTGCTGGAATTTTTCATTAGATCTTATACAGAGCAGTATTTTATTAAAAATCCAAAAGGGAAAACTTTTATGTGCACATTTTTGTAGTTTCTGATTTTTTTAAATAATTTTTCATTGTTTATCTGCCAAGTGAAATGTTTTACATTTGCATATGAATGGATATGGAATGTATTTTTGTGTTTAGTGTTAAGTTGTGTATTTGCAAATTTATAGCATGTAGCTGCACAAAGAACTGTGCAAAGATATTTTAAAATATGAATGAGTCACTGAAGGAATAAATCGTATAAGTTAAATGATATATAGAACTTTAATTCAATAGAATAATTTTATAAACTACTTGTCTTTGTCTGCTTAGATTAAATAACAAAATTACAAACATTGTTTTGAGTGTGTTTTTCTTTTAAAATGTTTTTGGATTTGGGTCAAAGTGGTTTCCAAATGTAATAGTTTTCAATGCGAGTTGAACTCCTTTAAAAACTTGTTCATTTTATAAGGCTGCTTGTATCCTGTTCTGTCTACGCAAGGTATGTAAATATGAAAAGAAGGATTTGTGAAGAATAGCCGCCAAACCAGCAAAAATACCATTTTCTCCACTCATAATAGTTGCTGCTTTCACACCAATCAAGAAGCTAAGAACACAAATTTTCAATTCTGGCTGTCTGCCAGCATACAAATAAAAAATCCTCAGCTGACTGTTACACACCTAAACTTAGTTTTACTGCCAATGAGGCAACATCCTGCTACACCAGAAAGAGAAGCTGCAAGCTGTGCCTGACCAAAAATTGCTGGTGCCTTTGTCCACACCGAAGGAGGTGAGGAACGGGCAAGCAGGGCAACAGGAAAATGATTGCATATAGTCTTATTGACCCTAGACACAGGCTTCCTGCACACATTAAGGAAGGGGACGGTCACCGCCATGAGTTTAACTTTCATTAGCGCAGTCACTATGCTACACTAGACAGCACAGAGGCTGGCACCTCACTGCCAAGACTTAGGCCACTTTCAGACATGCCCCCTGCCCCCGTGTGTATGCGGGGTGGGGTGGGGTAATATGCAGCCCGAATATGCATGGGGATCGGCCGATCTGAAAGCTCCCACCCCCGCGCGGCTTTGCCAGCAGAGATACACAGGGATGCAGAGCAGGAAATCGAGCTCTGCATCCCCTGTCTCTTATACACATCTAGATGTGTATAAGAGACAGGGTAATATGCAGCCCGAATATGCATGGGGATCGGCCGATCTGAAAGCTCCCACCCCCGCGCGGCTTTGCCAGCAGAGATACACAGGGATGCAGAGCAGGAAATCGAGCTCTGCATCCCTGCGCGTCTCTGCCGGCAAAACCGGGGGACGGGGCTTTCAGACCGGACAATCGCCACACATATTTGAGCTGTGCATTCCCTCTGCAGCCCAAATATGCGGGGGGGGGCATGTCTGAAAGTGGCCTTAGAAGTTTCCAAGGGACACCTGATCATGGATGACATGATGCTCTGGGATGATACATACAGCCATTTCCTGCACTTGACCAAGCAGTTTGCCAAACAGAACAATGGGCTGTTTCCTTATGTAGAACATTGAATTAAACAAAGAAAACATACATTGACAAAGCAAACTGAAACATACAAGCTTGTTCAAGGAAGAATTGTACAAAAGTGTTTTCCTTTAATAGATACTAGTTGCTACTATCTTCCAAAAACTCTAGAAAATTCCAAATTTTTAAAGCTTCATACCTCCAAAATATTACATTCTTGCCACCAATCCGTCCTCCAAAAATCACTCCATGTGGCCATTTTGGGTAATTTAGGTTCTTTTTTAAAATGTCATCTTAATTGTCCAGTCTTGCAACAGAGTTCTAGCTTAAGCAGCACAAAGGGAACTTTGAACTGAAAGTTTAAAATGTCCTCTGTATTACAGAATACAAAGTTGTCTTCTGATTTTATACTCTCTCTGGAAAAGAAGTCTTGGATTTGAATTTTTGTAGGCTGCCTTGCAATCGGAGATAATGCATTTTTAAAATTGTTCCATGTAATTATGCCATGAACACACATTGTTTACAAGTCCAAGTCAAGTATTTCAAAAACACCATGTGATTTATTTATTTTAACAATTTGGCAGCTTGGGGCGGCTAACAGAAATATGACACACAGAAATATAAAAAAACCCATCATAAATATAAATATGAGCAGTGGAGCTAAGAAAACACCACCACCCCACTACCCATCTCCCCCACCAAAAGCCTGACAGAACAGCCAGGTCTTACACTGTCGACGGAAGAAGGGACGGTCCAGGGACAGACAAACCTCCACCGCAAGAGAGTTCCACAACCCCGGGGCAGCCAGCGAGAAAACCCTCCCCATAATCACCACCCGGGGGACCTCATGAAGGGCGCTCCCAGCCAACCACAGGGAGACAAAAGTCAGAAGGGCAGTTCTAAAGTATCTTCCATATTAAAAATTCAGCTCATTACTTTTTGGATTCAATCTCCTTATTATCGATAGACTTTTGCCAGCTTCATTAGACTTTGCAGCATATAAAATTATTATTTTTCTTTTTTGGACACTGAATTAAGGAAATATAGCAGAAGTTCCCAAAATGGGTTGTGACCCTTACTGAGGTGATGCATCCTGAAGATGAGTTCATGATCTGGATTGGTATTTAAATTACTTGCATTGCTTTATTGTCAGGGACTACAGGAATATATTTGTCTCAAAATGGGGTGTTTCACAAAGGTTTGGAAACAACTGAGAGAGAGATATTTTAAACTATTGTATCCTAAAAAAATAATACTTTTGAGAGCTATTTTTACTTCTGAGTTGGTCTAAAAATGTTTGTGGTTATATTATTTCTGTTTAAAATTGTGGGCTGGAAGGAATTGGGACTTCCCTTATTGATGGAGTCCGGTCCCCTCTGGTCACTCAGGTCTGCAGCCTTGGAGTGCTTCTGGACCCCTTGCTGCACCTGGATTGTCAGGTTGTGGCAGTAGCCAGGAGCACTTTTTATGAACTCCATCTGGTGAGGAGGCTGCCGCCTTTTCTTTCTGATTCGGATCTGGCCACTGTCATCCATGCTTTCATCACCTCGAGGCTAGATTATTGCAATGTGCTCTACATGGGGCTGCCCTTGACAACTGCTCAGAAGCTGCAGCTGGTGCAGAATGTGGCGGCTCATCTCCTTTTGGGGGGGCGAGGTGCTGGGAGCACATTACACCAGTGCTTCGAAGTTTGCACTGGCTACCTATAGCTTTCGGGGCACCATTCAAGGTGCTGGTTTTGACTTTAAAGCCCTAAACGGTATGGGCCCCACATATCTGAGAGACCGTCTGTCCTTCCATGCCCCATTGTGGCCCCTACGATCGGCCAGGAGCGCCTCTCTGTGGGTACCATCTGTTAGTCTTGTTCACACAAAGAGGGCTCGCAGGGAGGCGTTCTTGGTTGCTTTCCCAATGTTAAAGAACTGCCTTCCCCCAAAGGTTTGTTTAAGCCTGAGCGTCTTCAGGAGGCAGTGTAAGACCTTTTTGTTCATAAAGGCAGTTGGCGGGCAGGGATGGAAGGTTTGAGGTAGGGTTGTGAAGAGGGTTGGATGTTGGAAATGTGGGGGTGGCATTCAGTGGGTTTGGGGGGATTGGGGGTTTCACCTTTTATTTTTATGGACTTTTTAATATGCTAATATTTGTAAGATGCTCAGCCTTTTTTAGGGACGGGAAGGTTAAAAATTTAAATAAATAAAATTAGCTGTATAATCTTTGCAGTTTAAATAGCTGCACGGACACTGTGGACTTCAGTGACAGAAAAGATATTTCATTCATCTTTCTGTTATAGAAATAGTTACAGAAACAGAACAATGATCCTTGTTAATGAAAGATTGTAGATGTTTAGATTTATGGAAACCCTTATTTCAGGATATTTGAGGGTTGAGGCCAGTAGGGCCCCTGAGCTGATGCTGCTTTAATGCGAGGTCAGTGGCTAATAAACCAACTAACATCCAGGAGCATATCCTGGATGAAGCCGTCAACCTCATTTGTATTACGAAAACCTGGCTGGATGAGGCATCAGGGCTGGTCTGACTCAGGTGGTACCAGCTGGGTACTCGGTGCAGCATCAGCATAGACCCTACTGGCCTCAACCCTCAAATATCCTGAAATAAGGGTTTCCATAAATCTAAACCAGAGGTATCCTGTGCTTGACTCATCTGGTAGGGAGTGTATCCATCTTGTGTTAGTGTTCCAAGCTCCCCACTGCACTGTAGCCTCCATGACTGCTCTAGCTGAGCTAGTCTTGGGAGGTGGTGTTGAGATTACCCAGATTTATTGTTTTGGGTGATTTAAACATTCATGCCGAAGCCAACCTTTTAGGAGCAGAGCAGGAGTTCATGGCCTCCATAGCCTATCCCAGGTAGTAATGGGCCCAAAACATGAAAAGGGGGACACACTGAATTTGATGTTTTTCACTGGCCTGGAAACAGGGGTTCCAATTATTGGGGGCGCTGATTGTCATGGCTGGATCGTTACCTTCTGAAGGCTCAGATCCCAGCCCTCCGATGTCCGCATCGGGGTGATGAACCGGTTAGGTCGGTCAACCCTCAGAGACTGATTGGATTCCAGAACTCTCTGGGGGATTTACCTACTGACCTTGACGGCTGCTCTGTCAATGACCTGGTCACCTTGTGGAATGGTATTCTGACCAAGCCAATTGACACAGTGGCACCCAGGCGTCCGCTCCCACTGCTGCGCCAATGCATGTCCCCATGGTATATGGAGGGCCTGAGGCAGATGAAGTGGGAGGGTAGGTGGTTAGAGTGCAGGTGGTGCTGCGCTGAATCCGACTGATTGTGGCATAGATAGTTCTTGAAAGAGTATGCCATGACTGTGGTGGTGGCGAAGAAGGCTTTCATAGCATCTGCAAAGTTTCATCCAGTGGAGCTTCCCCAGGTGGTGAGAAGTCTGGTTAATCAGGCCTGTCTCCACCAGGAGTTGGAGTCATCTAATGTCCGCTGTGACATTTTAATTGATTATTTTGCAGACAAAATCACTTGTATTCACAACGACTTTGGCGCAACCGTTTCTGTGTCGGTCAGGATTTGGGCTTGTGGCAGTCCAGCCTTGTCCTTCTTATTTGGATCCATTTCAGTCGGTATTGCCCACCGATGTGGAGGATGTGCTTGGGGTTCTGCGGGCCACCAGTTGTGAGTTAGATCCATGCCTGTCCTGGTTGGTGAAAGCCAGCTGGGAGACGTTAGGGCCATTGTTGGCTGGGGTTGTCAGTGCCTCTCTTCGGGAGGGTAGGATGTTGGACTCCCTTAAGATGGCGATTGTCCGGTCTCTGCTCAAGAAACCATCCTTGGATGCTGACTCCCCTGCCAGTTATCTTCCTATCTCTAACATTCCCTTTTTAGGGAAGGTTATTGAGCGGGTGGTTGCATGTCCGCTCCAGGCCCATCTGGATGCTATTGAATTCCCGGACCCCTTTCAGTCTGGCTTTTGTCCTGGGCATGGCACGGAGACTGCACTTGTGGCCTTAGGTGATGACCTACGCTTGAAGATTGACAGAGGGAATTCTACTCTGTTGATTAAATCTATCAGCGGCTTCTAACACTATTGATCATGAGGGGTTGTTGACTCGACTGCGGGACCTGGCAAGGGTGTGCGACACCACTCTTGAGTGGTTTCACTCCTTCCTGTCAGGGAGGTCTCAGCGGGTGGTGATTGCTCATCATCACCCTGTGATCTTCTGTGGCATCCCACAGGGTTCCATCCTGTTCTTCCTCTTGTTCAACGTGTATATGAAGCTGCTGAGCGAGATCATCTGGAAGTTTGGAGTGAGGTCACCCAGCTCTACCTTTCTTTCTCCCTAGCTCCCTGGACATCGCTTCAAGACTCTGTGCAGTTCCCCTCAATCATTGCTAGGTGGCAGAAGAACCTCACTAAACCTTCTTCTGGAGCCTGCTTATTAGGGAACACACCTGTGACTCTCCAGTTGTGTTCTTCTGCCTCACGCTGTGAGGATGGAGCTACAGAGCTCCGTGTTGGTGGCAGTCTAAACTTCGACGAAAGAAGAATTCAGCACTCTGTGCTGTTCCCGCCAACCTCCCATCCCTCTGGCGTGGGGAAGGGGTGTTTCAGTGGATGCAACAGAGCCTCTGCGGATGCTCTGTTCACGGTCCTCCCCTCACTGCCGGCAACCGGAGTGGGATATAACCTTAATGGCTATTAACCACCTTGGTTATGACCTTAATATCTGACACTTCCTCAGATATGATATCATGGGCAGCCCACTCCATGGCGCCCAACGTAGCAACCAGAAGAAGGGTCTGGCTGCGTTTGTGGAAAGGGGACTCCCATGCCAAGAATTTGCTGGTCTCAGGCATGTTCCGAGGGGGCACGTTGTTTGGGGGTTGTTTGGACAGAGTCCTATCTGAGGCTTCTGATAAATCCAAAAAGAAAACTCTCTCAGGTCTCAGCAACTAACCCAAAGAAACCATTTCAATTTTTTTCTCAAGTCCTCCCACAGTTCTAACTTCGGCTGGGGCTCTTCAGACTCAAAATGGAAGGGCCTGGGAAAATGCAATTATAAGTCAAAGTCTGAACCCTGTGCTAGGACTGTCCCCTGCCCCCCCCCCCCTTTGCACCCATTGATGGGGGGAAGGCTGCAATTTTTCAGGGACAGGTGGGTAAGCTCCTGCACAGACACTTGGGTATTAAGATACCATCACGCAGGGCTATATCAAGTTAAAGAGTATCCTCAAAGCTCCTTTACCCCATCTCCGATATCTTCCAACCCAGAGAAGCACCGAGCCATGTTAACGGAGATTGCTCCATTGTCTCAATAGAGCCAGTCCCTCTAGACAGTCAGGTACCGGCCTATATTAACTTCTGTTTCTGGTGCCAAAGACATCAGAAGCCTGAAGGGCAGTGCTAGATCTAAAAAACCGAAACTGCTCTGTAAAACTTAAAAAAATAAATAAATACATTTCAAAATGGAGACAGTCACCTCGATATGTTCCAAGATCTCTCCAGGAAACTGGCTAGCTTCTCTGGTCTTAAAGGAAGCTTATCTGCACATTCCCATTTATGTAAAACACAGACGCTTCCTCAGGTTCAAATATGAGGACAGCCACTGGCAGTTCAAGGCTCTGCCGTTTGGCCTCTCGACCACCCCAAGAACCTTTACAAAGATGCCAATCATCCTTGTAGCCAATCTCTGGCTGGAGGGTATACGCATACATCCTTACTTGGACGAACTGCTTATCAGGGTGGCTTCCAAGGAGAAGGCCCAGGCAAGCGTTCTGACGGTGATTCAATATCTTAGAGGCCCAAGGCTTCGTAATCAACAAGCCCAAGAGCATCTTGAACCCCACACAACAGATGGAACACCTGGGTACAAGAATAGATACCCTAGAGGGGAAACTATTTATTCCACAGGAGAGACAGGACAAGATCAGGAGACTGCTCATCCAAATTCAAGTCCAGGTCTCGTCTCCTCTAAGGTCCCTGGCGAGCCTTCAGGGTGGCCTAATGGTCTCCTGTTTTCTTCTTCTTCAGTGGTCTCATTTTCACTCCCGCCCATTGCAGAAGTTCATGAGACCATACCAGATGGAGATCTCGCAGGGTCTCAACCCGAGGGTCAGAGTAACCCAGAAAGTGAAGGCATTTCTGGCCTGGTGGATCATAGACTCGCGGTTCGCAATGGGGGCCCCCTTGCTACAGCCGACAAAGGTAATTTGACAACCAATACAAGTCTCTCAGGCTGGGGAGCTCATCTGAAGAGGAATTATGTTTAGGGGACTTCGTCCTCAGACAAGGCAAAAGGAACATAAACTGGCTGGAGTTGAGGGCCATCCATCTAGCCCTTCTCCACTTCAAGGACAAAATAAAACCTCAAAATATTCTTGTGTACACGGACAACATATTGACCAAGGTGTATGTGAATCATCAGGGAGGGTTGGGGTCTCCAGCTCTACATGCCAAGGTGATGAAATTCTGTCCTGGGCAGAGACTTGCCTTCAATCTCTGCAGGTGCTATACATGAAAGGAGTGAGACTACTCAGGCAGACTGGCTCAGCAGACAACACCTGGACCCGGGTGAGTGGGCCCTAAGTCAGGAAACCTTCAAGCTCATAACAAGGACCTTCGGAGTTCCTGTTTTAGACCTATTTGCATCAACGTCCAACGTGAAAGTTCCAAGGTTCTTTGAAGCAATTCACCCGATGCGGAGGGGATCGATGCCCTGAATCGTCACTGGCCAGCGGGGCTATTACATGTCTTCCCCCCTTCCTTCTCTGGGGGAAGACAGTAGCCAGGATCAAATCATCCAGTCAGAAAATAATCCTCATAGCTCCAGCATGGCCTAGGAGACAGTGGTGCTTGGACCTGGAGGAACTCAGCATAGCCCCTCCACTGAAAATACCTCCACTTCCAGACCTCTATCATCAGGGGCCTCTCCTCCACGACAACCCTCAACAGCTCCACCTGACAGCGTGGCTATTGATGGAAATCCTTTCAGAACTTAGGATATTCTGAACAGGTCCTAGATACTTTATTAGCAGGTAGAAGGGCCTCCACTAAAAGAGTTTACAGTTCAACATGGAAGGTGTTCTTGCTGGTGTTCTGAGCGCAGTCGAGAGCCCTGCTCAGCAAATGCCAAAATAGTATTAGATTTCCTTCAATCAGGTCTCCAAAAGGGATTGAAGCCCAACGCTCTCTCTAGGCAGGCAGTGGCCATAGACAGTGTATTGGGAGCTTCATCAGGGTCTAGATTAGGGTCTCACTGTCACGGAGGAACATAAGGTCACACACGTGTAACACGGGACTACATGTAGACTACAAGTCTGGTAAATATGTAATGCAAAAGGTTCCACATGTATGCAATGTTGCAATACATGTAGACTACAAGTCTGACAAATATGTAATACAAAAGGTTCCACAGGTATGTAATGTTACAATGGAAAACTGTAAAACCCAGATCAGAGATGTAACACGTGACAAGCTACAGGAAATGCAGAGATACCAAAAATGTGTCTTTGGGGAACAATTGCCAGACGGAACCCTGTGGAGATGTAGATGGGCCTTTATGTTTGCCTGGGTGTCACATTGCAGGTCTCCCCAAAGGCGGGAACAGAGATAAAGGAGAAAGACTATTTAAAAAGGCCAGGGAGTCACCTTGAGAGTTCTCTCCCTGAGCCATCTTGAACATCTACATACGAAAAGCTGCCAGCCAGCAAGGCTGAAAAGACATGAGGAGAGAGAGAGGACTTCACTCTCTAGCAACTTTAAGTCTGGAGACCCAGTCACTTATGCCAAAGGACTGAGAGAAACGTATGAACCTTGGTAGGGTAAGATGCTAATTTAGGAACTCAACCAGTATAGATCAGGAATGCATTACGTTTAGCTTTGATTTCTAGTAACCACTCTGTATCAACTATCTTGCTTATGTAATCAATAAACTTACTACTTATCTTTATGAAAAGTGTCTCTGTCTAACATTGGAACACAAGTGAGCAACAAGAGCCCTCAAGTTCTTGCGAACCCAGAGAGTAAAGAGTCTGTAAACGGGAAGGATCGGGCCCTTGAGTGACAAAGGAGTTTCCTTGTGGCAGACTTGAATTAGCCAGAGAGAGAAACTAATTCAAGAGGGCTGTGCGCAAGGGAAACTGAGTCATTCAAACCCGGTAAAGTGTGGGTGCGGACCTCCAACCCGTGACAGTGGCACCCAACGAGTAGGGTCAAGCTCAGCTTGTGGACCAATGTGTAGAAAGTAGAGGAGCGCTGCCAGGTGACTAGACTCCTCTAAGGGGAGTAAATCCCATTCCTGCAGAGTCTGAAAGCCCCAGGAGTCGGGAACTCAGCTCAGGGTGGAATAAGCAGATTCTTGAACAGAGTGCGTTAAGTTTGTTGTTTTAATTTTAATTTTGGGTCAGGGACAGATATCAACATAGGGCTGCCAAAGCATTTCTCCAAGCTCTTGAAGCCAGTATTGGAAAAGGAGGCACAAGCCAGACACCTCCAAACAGAGGGGAAAACTAAAAGGTAACTGAAGCAGCTGATCTGGGAGTTTGAAATGAGCACAAATGGAACGGATGGGAATGGAGCGGGGGCAGCAAATTCCCCACCACCAAATCCCCCTCCATCCGACCAGCAACCAGGAGATGGAAAAGCCCTGCCAGACATGCCTCGACACACCCTTCCAACTGACCAGCAGCCAGGGGGACAAGGTTCAAATCCTGAACTCGAGATGGCTAGAATGAGAATGGAACATGAGCTCAGACTGGAGAAGATAAAACAGGAAGAAAAACAGATAGAACGAGAACATCAACTCGCTCTCCCAAAAATACAGACAGATGCCAGAATCCAACCCACAATACCCTCTGGAAGCACCCCAGAAAGAGACAGGAGGCAACTAATCAGAGACTGTTCAGCACTTCTGCCCATATACAAAAAAAGTGAATGCATTGATAAATTTTTCACAACTGCCCAGCACATCTTTCAACGGGAAAGATTCCAGATGACTTGTGGATCAATCTGCTGATACCCAAGATCCCTGAGAAGGCACGAGATGTGTACAACGTAAAGCTCGAGGAAGACCAAGCATTGACTTTTGAGGAATTCAAAAAAGCAGTCCTTGAGGAGTACAGAATCACTCCAGAAACTTTTCGCCTGAAACTACGCAACTTTAAGAAGGGAGATGGTATGTCTTATTCAGATATGGGGGAAATGTTAAATCAGTATGG
>QEPC01003437.1:1056692-1167834 GCA_003113815.1 Sphenodon punctatus
GGGCCCCCCTGCCGCTGGTAGGGGGGCCCAGGTGGAGCCACGGCAAAAAAAACCCCACTCAGATGGGACTTTTTCTTTTCGGGCCCCATGGCTTGCGGCCCCCCCCCCAGAGCAGGGCCCGGGCTCAAATGCGCCCCCCCGTGCCACGGTAGCTACGCCCCTGCTCCTCTTCTCTATCTACACCTAATCCCTAGGCAAACTCATTGCCTCCCATGGTTTCCAATACCACCTATACACTGATGACACTCAACTCTATCTCCACTCCTTCCCTCTCCCCCTCCGTTCAAGCTCGTCTCACCAACTATCTCTCCAATATCTCCGCCTGGATGTCTCAACGCCAACTCAAACTGAACATGGCAAAAACTGAACTCCTGATCTTCCCTCCCAATCCTTCTTCTCCCCTGTCAATTACCATCATCCTCCATGTCCTCCAAGCTCACAGCTTGGGCTTCATCTTTGACTCGCACCGTACCTTAAAATCCTACATTGACTCCATTGCCAAATCCTGCTGCTTCTCCCTGCATGACATTGCCAAGATCCGCCCTTTTCTGTCCATCTCCTCTGCCAAAACTCTCATCCATGTCCTAGTCATTTCATGCCTTGACTATTGTAACCTCCTCCTCGCTGGCCTTCCCCACTCCCACCTTTCTTCCCTTATCTCTATTCAAAACTCTGCTGCCACGATCATCCACGTAGCCCATCGCTTTGACCACATGCAGCCTCTCCTCTTCTCTCTTCACTGGCTCCCTCTTCCTGAGCGTATTCTGCACAAGCTCCTCATCTTCACCTTCAAAGCCCTTCACAACCTCACTCCCCCCTACCTCTCTGCCCTGATCTCCCTCCGAACCCCTGCTTGAGCACTCTGCTGCTGCTCCTCCTCCATCCCCTTCCTCACTCTCCCCCTGCTCCCCCAATCACCTTCGCCCCTTCCCTTTCCTCATCCACCTTGCCGCCTCCGTTTGTACCTTCAAATCCCTCCTCAAAACCCACCTCTTCCGCTCCACCCTTCCAAACTTCTGCTAATCATCCCCACCCAGGATTATCCCCCACCTGCTGTCTGTAAACTCCCAACTTACTGTAACCAAGCCAAGAACGTGTACCTGAGTTCTGCATCCTCACGATTATTGTATCTCTTCTCTCTCCCTGTTCCCCCTTCCCTGTCTCCCATCCCCCTGTCTTTAGATTGTAAGCTCTCGGGCAGGGACCGTGTCCATCTTATTCTTTGTAAAGGGCTGGGTACATCGCCGGCGCTGTATAAATGCTTATGATAATAATAGTATTGAGGGGATTTGAAGATACTGTACATGGGAAACCTGTGCATTAACTTCTCACTAACTTCTTTTAGAAGAGTCCATTGGGGTGAGGGAGTCTATATGGCAGTTTTAAAAATTAAACGGAGATATTCTTTGGTGCTGTCCTGTATGTGAAATCCAGGCGCTTGCGAGTGGCGTTTCCCCAGCTCATTTGTCCGTAGGGAGTTTATTGCCTACAGTTTTGCAAACTCCAGACCGAAGTGTGTTCCCGCCGCGTGTTACAAGTATCGCTCCTTGAAAACGTGGCGCAACTGCCTGTATTTCTGGCTGGCGCAACCGCTCTGGTTTGTTTCCGTGAAAAACGAGTGTCGCCTAAACGCCTTCCCTCAGGGGCGCAGAGTTTGAAAGAAACTGCGCGGGCTTCAGCCGGCGGCGGGTTCAGATTTGGCCGAGGATTCAGGGGCTGCTTCAGGAGTGGAGCAAACCAGCGTGTTCACCGCGGAGGCTAAGGCCGAGTACAGCTCCTCGTGGCCGCGACTTCTCTTTTTAGTCCCAGCCCCTTTTCCGCCTCCTTTCTGTTCCCTCCTCTAGCAGCGGGCGGGGAGTTGGCAGGCCCGCCCCGCGCGTCAGAGCGTCGCTGAGCAGGAGAGTCCGGCTCGGCCTCGCGGGGAGGGAGAGCGGCGCGGGCTCGTGAAGAGGATGCTGCGCGCCTCGAAAGGACAGCAGGGAAAGGCTCCCCCCGCGCCCAGCTACATGCTCGGGGTGGACGTGGGGAGCACGGTGATGCGGTGCCACGTCTATGACAAGGAGGCCACAGTCCAAGGCTCCAGCACCAAAAAGGTGAAGGGAACGGGGAAGCAGGTGTGGGCGGCTAGTGCGGGGGCTTTCCCCCTCAAAGCGGGGTATGTTCATATCTCTGATGCCCCCATGTGCCCCTATAGCTCCCCCTTCTAGTTATGGGCAGAGAATCCTTCTTTGCCCACTGATCTCCAGCCTTAGCTAAGCCCAATAGGATCCTGCTCTGTTTGTTAGAAGTACTTTACTTTTGAATGGGGAGCAATACAGATCTCTCCTCCTTCCCCATTTTAGTCCTGGAACGTTCTCCACCGCCCTTAGTCTCATCCCAGCACAACACCTGTTAATGGCAGGAAAGGGTTTTTTCCTTTTCCCCAGGAATCTGATACAGATTCTCTCACATGTTCTCATCCACAGAAAGAAGGTGGTTCAGTATAAGATATTGAACTACTTTGAACTTTCCTTTTTCCCCTGCCGCACCCCTTAGTCACTGGGTGTGGAACTTACTGCTTGAGAAGGATTGTGTTTGTGAAGCAATATTTGGGAGGCATTTGTTAGTGAACAGTATAAATTATCCAGATTATTCCAGCACTTGTGAAAGTACTTGCATGCATCTCAGATCCCGATTATTTTACAGAAATCTTTCATTACTATGTATGTTCAGCAGGGGTGAGGGGGGGAGGTGTCATTCTTTCCCCCACTCCTCAGGAGCCAAATCCACCCCTGCAGGGCTCAAAGGCCGGAGCTTTATGTGGAGACAGGAGGACATGAGCCCTTCGATAGGTGAGGTGAACGATGCATGCGGGGTCACAGCTGCCTATGTAGACAGTGTGGTGGTCTATGTAAGGGGTCACATCAGCACCTGCATGGCAGCCAGGACACGTTAAATTGGGATGTGGGGGGGAATCTCTGAGGGTCAGAGGTTCTTCACCCCGATATAAAGTAATGCCAAAATACAGGGAGCACTTTTTGACAAAGAAGCTATGCCGAACCCCCTTTCCTTACTAAAATTCTGTCTGTATAGAGCAGACACGTCTCTTCATTTTAAAGATCTGAACCAAAGGACCTGTAATCAGTCCTCTAGATCAGGGGGTGAGGAACCTCAGGCCCAGGGGCCAGATGTGACCTGCAGCTAGTTTGAGTTTTTGGGTCCCTTTCCAGTTCCTGGATCTGTCCCCTAGATCCAATTCCTAGCTCCAAACACTGAAAGACTGAGTTCAGGGTAACAGGAGCAGAGATGAGCACATGCACACAAGGAAGGGAGACGGATCCATGATCTCGATCTTCCTCTGCATGAGCACACCCTTGAGGTGACATTTAGGCACCTCAGAAAGGTAACTGGCACTTCAAAGCATTTAAATACTTTAAAATCTTGTACTAATTATCAAAGTTGCTCCTAGAAGGGAAAAGGCTCCCCACCCTGATCTAGCTATTACTTAATTTCTCTGTCTTCTAAAGAGAAACAGTTGCCGATATTCAGCTACTTTCCCCCCTAAGTTTAGGTGTTTAAAGCTAGAGGCTCAGCACAGCCTTCCTAAAATACAGACACTTTAAGCGTAAACAGAAACCATAATGTAATTCTGTCCCACTGCTTGTTTTCCAGAGTTACTGCCAATCCTCTCCCCTCATCTGTTTGTTTTCTCTCCGTGCTTAACTTTGTTAATTATTCAGCCACATCAGATCCTCTCCACAAACCAACTTCTGTGAACAGAGAAAGTCCAGATTTGTAAGAGCAGTAGCCACTTTCACACAGCCACTTGGTGGTAGTGGCAGATCCTGCTGTGCTGACTAACATTGAAATAAGGGTAGAAGCAAGTCTTCTGTACTACTTTGGTGTGACATAAAGGCATTGGTTTTTAGCCGTTGGTTGCAAAAATTAAATTCTTATTTGATTTGGGGAGGAAAAAAGGTAGTTCTCTTCATGTACTATCTTGTGCTCTATTTACTGCTTCCTTATTGCGAGTCATTTGCTGAGGCATCTTGTAGTCTAATCCTCTTACTCAAAGTAGTTCATGATATCTTTTATTGGCCCAAATGTCTGTTGGTGAGATTATGCAAACTTTCAAACCACACACGGTCCTTCCTCAGGCATGTACAAAGTCATAATGATAGACTGAGCAAATGTAGGACGCATATATTTATGAAAGCAATCGCTGTGGCGGGAGCTGTTAGGAAAACAAAATTAACATTGCAAGCATTTAAATACAATGAGAGAATTGATGGTCAAATGATAAAAATAAATGCAGTCTGGCTATATAGACAACAAGTACATGGGCAGGAGCTGTGAGAAAAGGGGTTGCAGGAGGAAAGGTAATTGGCACTTCAAAGTATTTAAATACAATGAAGGGAACACACAGTAGGCTGTCTGTTACATGTTTCTATAGTGGCTTTGTCTCTCTCAGGTCAGCTGAGATGTGGGCAGCCTGACTGCTGCGGGGCCTTTAAGGATTGGGGCACCAAGTGTTATGCAAGCCAGGATCTGGAACAATGCAGGAGTTTATAGTCTGGAAATCAGTCCAAGGTGTAGGCATTTGGGGGGGGCAGGAGGAGTCAACACAGGAGTATGTATTCAGGAGATCCATTCAGGAAGCAAATGTAATTCAAGGGGGTAAACCAGCTGGGGTCTGAAGCTGATGGAGAAGCCAAGCCAGGAAGTCTACCAAGAAGAAAGTCAAGGAGTGAGATAGGTTGGAGACAGGGTGGAGGGAGACTGGTTTTGAAGAAAGGGAAAAGCAGGTAAGAAACATAGGCTCTTGGAGGCACATACTAAGTCACTATAAAGCAATGAGCTCCTCTAAGGAGCCTGAACCTCTGTAAGGCTATCATAGCCAGTTGGGGGTGCTAGTGGCCAGTGTGGAGAGAGGATCACGAGGGTTAGCTAGGCTGGATTAGTAGCACTGCTCAGCTGGTGTGGGAGCTGCAGAGTCAGAACTAGGGAGGCCCTGACAGTCTCCATCACCTGCATTTTAGTCCAAATAGAGCAACCACTGAGGAAACTAGTTAGAAGGAAACTAAAAGCAATTACGAGGATTACATGTCTCCAAGAGGCATAAAGACTATTTTAAAACACCATCTTGGAAGCCCAGATTAAATGTATTCCACAAGTAAAAAAAAAAAAAGGTAGCAAGAGAACTAAACGTCTGCCAGCATGGTTAAAAGGTGTGAAAGAAGCTATTAAAGCCAAAAGAAAGACATCCTTTTAAAAATAAATAAATGGAAAGCTCTGGTCCTAATGACGAAGATAGGAAAGATCATAAGCATTACCAAATTAGATGTAAAATGTTAATAAGGGAGGCCAAAAGGGAATTTGAAGAGCAACTTGCTAAAGATGCAAAAACTAATAAAGCAGGGCATGAAATTTCAGATCAAACTCTGGGAGTAAAAAAAAAATTCAGTTGCCAGACTTTATCCTGATATTAAACCCTTCTTGCCCCACTACACCCCTGAACCAGTCACCAGTCTCAGGTTTCTGGGTGCCAATGGCTCCCAGGATCCTGCCAATTTTGTGCCCTGAATAAAGACTTTTTCAAGTACATCAGAAGCAAGAAGCCTGCTAGAGAGTTGGTCCATTATGACCAGGGGGTGAAAGGGACCGTCAATGAGAATAAGGCCAGTGCAGAGAAACTGAATGAATTCTTTGCTTCAGACTTCACTACAGAGGATGTTGGAGACACTATTTGTCATATGTGATGAATCGGAAGAACTGTCACAAATCAACATGACTCTGGAATTAGTTCTAAAGCAAACTGACAAACTAAATAGTAATAAATCACCAGGACCAGATAATATTCACTCCAGAGTTCTGAAGGAACTCAAATATGAAATCACAGTCCTGCTATTCATAATTTGTAATCTGTCACTAAAATCTGCCACTGTAACTGAGGATTGAATGGTTGCAAATGTAATGCCATTATTTAAAAAGGGCTCCATGGGCAATCCTAGAAACTACAGATTGGTGAGCCTTACGTCAGTGCCAGACAAACTGTTGGAAACAGTTGTTAAGAATAGAATTACTGGGCATATTGATCAAAGTGACAATGGGGAAGCGTCAACATGGATTTAGCAAAAGGAAGTTGTGCCTCACTAACCTATTGGAATTTTTTGAGGGTGTAAATGAGCATGTGGGTATGGGTGAGATGTTTGATGTAGTGTATTTTCAGAAAGCGTTTGATAAGGTCCCTCACGAGAGAGACGTCAGGAAATTAAATAGTCATGGGATAGGTGCATGGGAACATCACTAGCCCCACCCGAAGCCCAGTGAGATCCAGCCAAGCGCTTGAGGGAGCCCCCGAGACCAGCAGAATGGGAGACTTTGAGAACTGTGCTGCCCAGCCCCCCCCCCGAGACTTGGTATGTGGAGGGAGGGAGAAGGGACCCTGAGGTGAAGCAACAGCAACAGCTGATCCAGGGAGACAGAGGCTGCAGCTGGAATGCTGCTTGGCTGGTAAGGAGGCGGGGCCTGAGCCGAGCAGCCTTGGGGCCACAGATACAAGAGCGAGGCGCGGCTGGCAGGTGCATGGGAACATCACTAGCCCCACCCGAAGCCCAGTGAGATCCAGGCAAGCGCTTGAGGGAGCCCCCAAGACCAGCAGAATGGGAGACTTTGATAACTGTGCTGCCCAGCCCCCCCCCCCCTCGAGAGAGAGAGAGAGAGAGAGAGAGAGAGAGACTTGGTATGTGGAGGGAGGGAGAAGGGACCCTGAGGTGAAGCAACAGCAACAGCTGATCCAGGGAGACAGAGGCTGCAGCTGGAACGCTGCTTGGCTGACAAAGGGGCGGGGCCTGAGCCGAGCAGCCTTGGGACCGCAGATACAAGAGCGAGGCGCGACCGGCGGCCATGCCAGTGGCACGTGCCGAAGGGGCACGACCAACGGGGCGTGCCCTTTGGTTGTGCCCTTCGGTTGGGGCGGGGGCTAACTTCTCCATTATGAATGCAGTATGAGAGTGGGAATTGGCTAGGAAGGGGATTTTCCCTTTTGGAATAGTTGAAGTGGAGGAGGAAGATGTTCCCCTCTGCTTCATAGTACGGGGGGAGGGGTGGGAGCTGAAATTGCTGGATGCAGAGTGGGAGGGATGTGATTGTTGTATGGTCTGCTATGGGGTTTGGGGATTGTACTATGATATGAATTGTTGTTGTTACTATGTTGGGGAGGAGGAGTAGAGTGTTAGATTCTGTTGCTAGTTATGGGTAGGAGGGGAGAGGGAAGGGATTGTTAAGAATAATGTAATTCTGTATATTGAAATGTATTATGTTAATTAATATGTATATGAGGTGGGGTTTTTTTGTATTGATGGAAAGGTGGTCTCCTTCCTGGTGAGAGCAGGAGGGTAAGGTCAGTTTATGGTTTCTCCCCTGGTGGCAGCAGGGGTAGAAATACGGACGGGTGATTTTGTTGAATGGAGTGATTTGTTATACTGTATGTATATGTTGTTCGTGTTTATTGATTTATTGTATTGCATTCATATGTTCTTGGTGTATATATCCCTCTGTTTGTTAGCCGCCTCGAGTCACCATAGGCGAGAGAGTTGCGGGATACAAATAAAAGGTGAAGATGATAGGAGGCTGTGTCCTAGATCAGTAACTGGTTAAAGGATAGGAAACAAAGAATAGGATTAAATGGTCCGTTTTCACAATGGAGAAAAGTCAATCGTGGAGCACTCCAGAGATCTGTACTGGCACCAGTGTTGTCTAATATATCCATTAATGATCCGGAAAAGGGAGTAAAGAGAGAGGTGATGGAATTTGCAGATGACACAAAGTTATTCAAGGTAGTTAAAACCTGAGAGAGGACTGTGAAGTGGAAAGTGATGTACATAGGGAAATATAATGCAACTTGTATGTACATGTTTCTGGGTTCTAAATTGGGGGTTACCACTCAAGAAAAGGATCTTGGATTTATTGTGGACAATACATTGAAATCCTCAGCTCAGTGTGCAGCGTTGGTCAAAAAGCAAACAAGATGTTAGGAGTTATTTGGAAAGGGATAGAGAATAAAACTGAAGATATAATGCCTGTATATAAATCTGTTGTGTGACCGCATCTTGAATATTGTGTGCAGTTCTGGTCACCCCATCTCAAAAAAGATAAAATAGAACTAGAAAAAATACAAAAAAGGGCAACAAAGAAAAAGGGTTGGAACAGCTTCTGTACGAGGAGAGGCATGATAGCTTAGGGCTCTTCGGCTTGGAGAACAGACAACTGAGAGGGGATAAAAGCTCATAAAATCATGAGTGGTGTGCAATGAGTTAATAGGGAGCAGTTATTTATCCTCCCAAATAGTGCTAGAACTAGGGGACACGCTATGAAACTGACAGCAGATTTAGCTTGGTGTCCATCTGTTCTGTGTTCTTTCCCCCCTCAGTCACTCACAGTGGATCTCTTGTTAGCCTGGTTTGTCTTTCCTTATTGCCCTTGGGTAGGGGTGTGACTTGGGCAAAAAAACGGTTACTAGTTTTACCGGTTATCGGTTCACAAAAAAACGGTTCACCGGATTAAAACCGGTATACCGATACCAGGTTTTTTCATTGATTTCAATGGGAACTGTCCCCATTGAAATCAATGAAAAAAAACCCCATACCTCCCCCCTCCCAGGCTGCGCGGGTGGAAGGGGGAACACCCCCCACCCACCCTGCCCAGCCTGGATTTTTTTATTTTATTTTAACCCGAAGTCCGGCTGCTAGTGTGGGCTCCGGGTCACTGCCGTGCCGGCGGCGACCCAGAGCCCGTACCAGTAGGTACTAGACGATCTCTGGGGTGGGGGTGGTTTAACACCCCCCCCCCCAGGAATCGCCCTACCCCCCCCCAGATCGCCTTACTTGTCCTCTGGGTGGCGGCGGCGGCAGCTGCACGGCATGGGTCCAGACGGCTTCAGCGCTAGTGGCGGCTGGATTCCCTTCAGCACTTCACTAGGCTTTCCGGGGAAACCCGGAAGTTCCCCGGAAGGCCTAGTGAAGCGCTGAAGGGAATCCAGCCGCCACTAGCGCTGAAGCTGCCCAGACCCATGCCGTGTGGCTGCCGCCGCTGCCACAACCCGGAGAACAAGTAAGGAGATCTGGGGGGGGGGTAGGGCGATCCCTGGGGTGGGGGTGTTAAACCACCCCTCACCCTAGGGATCACCCTGGCTGCTGCTGGTGCGGGCTCTGGGTCACCGCCGCCAGCGCGGCCGCGGCGGCCCGGAGCCCACACTAGCAGCCGGACTTCAGGTTAATTTAAAAAAAAAAAAAATCCAGGGGGGGTGTCCCCCTTTCCACCTGCGCAGCCTAGATGGGAGAGGGAAAGTGAGTGGGGGGTGGTTTTGGTGGTTTTTTTTACATTGCAGCCATTCATTTCAACGGCCGGAATGTAAAAAAATTCGGCACGGGGAATCTGTACCAGTACCCCAGATTACCAGGTTAATCCAAAACTGCCGGTACAGCAAAATACCGGCAGTTTTGGATACCGGGGGAACCCAAATCCCACCCCTAACCTTGGGAACCTGCTCAGTTGTACGTCCCTTTTCCTGCAGTCTGTGTTTACCCCCCCAGTTCCGTACCTTGTTCCCTTGTCCGCTCTTGCCTTGCTCAGCCCTGTGGTCCTGCTCTCCTGTGCCTCGTCTCTTGTTATCCTGTGCCCTTCTGGATTCCTCTTTGTTCCTGTATTACCTGTCCTGGCCTTGTATGCCTTCTGACTCTCAGCTTTGATTCCTGGCTCCATGTTTCCCAGCTCTGATTCCTCATTCCCTTTCCTTGACCTTGATGATGATCTGTAAGCTCTCTTAGGCTGGATTCCCTGGCTCTTGTTCTAAGCATCAAGTCTCCTTGGTATCAGAGAATGGATGAGAGGTTTCCTTTACCTGTTACCTTTCCTATCGTTGGCCCTTCCCTTTGCCCCTTCCCTGGCTTCAACTCCTGTATCCTAACAGCAAAGCATTATTTGCATAACACATGTGCTTATTTACATAGATTTATGCAAATTTAAAATAGCCCATTACCTAAATGGACTGATAAATAAACTGTTTTTAAAAAGTCATATGAAAATGGAAGGAATTACACATCCATATAATAACCCCCTTCATAAGCTAGACTTGAACCCTTGAATTCCCAGTCTTTATTTCCAAGCCTTATCACAACATTTCCGCACACGTGCTTGGCCTTCCCCCATTCTTGAATACCTTCTGCCAAAGTGGGCTATATTAGGCACACATTCCTCCCTCCAACAGTAAAGCTTATCCCACAATCCAGACACTTGTCTTCCTGTGTCGATTCTCTGAGATGACTGTGTGGCTTCTTTCGTCACCCTGAAATATTTTGTTGGGTTGGCTGTTTTTTGGGTTTTTTTAAAGAAAAGAAATTTCAACTGTAGCCCATTAAAAGGACCAGATACTAACACCATTTTTAGACTATCATCAACACTGGCTGCTGCTTTTAGTTCAGCCGCTAGAAAAGGACTCTGCATAATTCTTGATACGTTGACTTAGCTATTTGTAAGGCTGCCACAAGAACAGTATGGCTGGGTAGCTACGCATTGCTGCTGTCATTCTTGAACTCTGGGTACTAGTCTACCCTTCATACTTATGTTTCCTCCTTGTCAGCTTCCTTAAAGAAAACGGAAGGAGTAGCTCCTAGTTTCCTAGCTTGGATCCTCAGCTGCCAATATTTATGGCTGCTATTTGATGATGACAATCTTTCTTCCATTTTTGGGCAGCTGGATACATTAAGGATCCCAGAAAAAATCCCAGCTGTGGGTCAGCAGCTAGTTTTACTACTTGCTGCTGCTCCGAGCTCTCAGTGAGCCAGAAGGTAACTGGTGGGATGTGGGTCAGGGTGTTTTCTTTTCAGTACCCTGTAGTCATGCAGATTTGTTAGTATCCTGCTCAATGTGGAGACTTGACAGGTCTGTGAAAAGTACTCGGTAACTGCTAATTAAATTGGTGCTCCTGATGAAGAGTGCAGTGTAAACAGGGACCCATGTTCCCTGCATTTTCCCCATTGGTGGCAGTTGGGAAAACACAGTAAACACAGATCCTTGATTGAGGACAGAGAGAGAGTAGGATATTGGCAGGGACCAGTGTTCACTGTGTTTTCCTCATTGGAATCAATGGAGAAAATACAGTGAACATGAGTCCCTGGGTATTGGTGATAGGGGTTGTCCCAGCGATATAGGGATTTTTGACAAAAGACTGGAAACATGAAACTGTTCTGCAGTTTGTATACAAGATTAATAACTTTCTATGGTGAAGTTGTTATACTAATAGTATTATGATGGAATTAATGGCAACTGAACATCAGAAACCAAAAATATATGATAATTCTTTGTTCCTTGAAAAGGAAAAATGTACTCCGTTTTAACTACCTTTTAAAAAATGTAAATATGTTCAAGAGGAGTGTTTTTGCCCTAGTTTTTGTATTAAATCTTCTTAGACAGTAGATTTGCTTTTAATTATCCATTCAAACTTTCAATCAAGTTTGCAATTTTCTTGAAGACAAAGGCTGAAAACAGACATGATGCTAGCCACCCTTTAACCATCCTTGGTGGTTATTTATGCATGTTGCAGGGCTGTATTGGTGCCCTATGCAACCCTGAAACATGCATAATTGACCACCAAGGGTGGTTAGCATAATGTCTGTTTTCACCCAAAAATGACTTTTCATGACTGAATATTTTTACAGGTTACTAGAGCAAACCGGCAGGCCTGCTCAAAGAGCTAGTTTGCCGACTATAGACCCTTTTCACACAGACACTCTACCACTGATCAAATGGGTATTAAATTTTATTACACATGTTGTAGGGCTGTATGTGTACTCTATGGTGCCCTGCATCATGTATAATAAAATAACACCCATTTTATTGGTGGTAGAGTGTCTGTGTGAAAAGGGCCATAGTTAGTAGTATAGTAACTTCTTGTATAGGTTACACATCTGTGACCTTTTACACATGAAAAACCAGCTGGGTAGAAATTAATTTAAGCTGTTACCACTGCAAAAAAACACTTTCATGTGTTTTGCAGATGAAAATTTTTAAAGAAGCAAAATCTAAAATAACTTCTGGAGCATGTCAGCCACAGCATGCTGCTCACAATTCAGCTTGCATGAGTTATGACAAGAAGCAAATATAATTATCAATTGAATTATCAGAGAAACAAGTTTAAAAATAAATGTTTTATTGTGTCTAATTTTAAGTATTTAGCATTAAACTTCTCTCACCTTCTCTCCATTCCCCACGAAAAGGAAAATATTCAAGACTACCATAATAAAAATTCTCAATGTGTTTTTTTCTTTTCTTTTTGGAAGCCTTTCTTTTGCTTCATTCTCTCCGATTTCCAGAGCAGAATTTCCTGCTTGCTGAGGTGCATCAAGAACTTCGAGGGACTCTGGTAACTTTCTTTCTTTCTTTCAGTGAAAACGTTGCTACATTACAGGATTTCTTCCCAGCAAGGAAAAAAGCCAACTAACACTTCATGGATAAATCTTTCCTTCTATTATGGGCTAATAATGGGGACCTTGTAAATGTGTAGGAGCCAAACCTTTCCAGTGGAATTGCGACAGTGGTGTCTATGGACTCAAAGGGACTATATTCTTTGGTATTATTAGGAGAAACTCTGACTCTCAATAGAGGATCTTGTTTTCTATGAACAGGTAGAAGTTCTCTATCCACAACCTGGCTGGGTCGAATTTGATCATGAAGTTCTGTGGACACGGTTTGTTGATGTAATAAAAGAGGCAGTTCAAGGTAATTACATAACCAGGGAGTAGTGGTTGATATAAGTGGAAGTGAATGAATCTGCAACTGTTATGCTTTTGCAGCATGTTATGCGGTTTTATTGAGACACTGACCAAATATACAAGTACAACAAAAATAGACGATACATACAAATATATAAAAACAAAAGGGCAAGTGGTCTTGCTCTTCTCCTGATCAATTATGTGGTCATAGCAAACCCCTGAATGTAGTCAGCATACATACCAATACATAGGAGCTCAGCACAAACGGTCTTGCTCCTTCCCAGAGTGATGGCATGACCATACCATTCCCCTAAACATAAATTAAACTTACTTACAAAACTTCCAATTGAAATTTATTATGTAGCGAAAGGCCATCACCACACAAGCACAAATAAAAACATTACAACTGAAAATAAACATCTACTGTCAGCATTTAATATGTGCCCTTAAGATTCAATAAACCGCTTTCTTTACTTGGAGGCCGCTGGCAAAAATGTAATTACCAGATAGGAGACATGCGAGTACTCATCAGACAAGAGAACCTACAAATAAAAATTGAGATCTCTACCCAGAAATTTGTTTAAAACAGGCCTCAGCAAATTAGACTGACAGTCAACATATAGGGCACAATAAAACAGAATATGCATAGCAGTTTCAATCATTCCCTCACATCTAGGGCAATAACAATTTTCAAAAGGTACCCCCTGGAACCGTCCCTCCAGAACTGCAGTGGGAAAGAACTGATTCTCATCCAAGGCAATCGTTTCTGTGAATGAGTATTCAAATCATAACTCAGATAGTACATTGGCAGAGGTGACGAATTTGCAATTAAGGCATAATGAAGGGAGACCTAGAGGCATGAATAATAGCCATTTCGGCTTGAAAAGTTGTATCCTGAACCCGCTGCTTAACAGCTTTTTTAGCTTGTAAATAATCTATAGATAGCAGCCAAGAAGGAGAAAAGCCCATTGATTGTACTTTGGCAAGTACTAACAAGAACCAACCACTCGGCCATTTATCCTGTAGGACCAGCATTGTAATAGGAGGAGCCAGAGAGAACAAAAGTCGGAGCCAAAATGAAACTATCAGACTCCAGGCTCTAGCTGAAACTGCTACGCACTCTAGCTCTACATGAATGACCACGTTGGGCACACACGTATGGACAGCAGGCCCCTCAGGAACTTAGATTGTACAATTTCTAATTCATCAAATTTCCCCAATGCCCAAATCTGTGCACCAAACAACAGCTGAGCTAAGGACTTACGTCTAAAAATCCTAATTGCCTGAACGATCATATTTCCTCCTTTAGTCCTAAAGAAGCGGCTAAAACAGAGGCAGACTTATTTGTTTGCTCAATTGCTGCCTGAGTATGAACTACCCAGGTGCCAGTAGATTGAAATAGTACACCCAAATAGTGAAAAAACTTAACTTGTTCGACCAGGGTCCCGTCCATAAATCATCCATAGATGGTACATTTTTTAGAGAATATCACTATTTTAGTTTTGCCATAGTTGACAGTAAACAGATTTAAATGACAATATGTAGCGAATGAGTCCAGCTGTCTCCTTAGGCCCACTTGGGTTGTGGAAAGCAAAACAGCATGTTATGGTTTAAAATGGGTGGGGAACCTCTGCTCCACCCTGGGCTGCTTACAATTTCTTTGTGCTAGCATGTTCTAGGAGGGCAGGAGAGAGACCAGCTAGAAGTTATCTGCAGGGGACAGTGTCTGCCGGGAGCATTACCCCCCCCCCCCCCCCCCCCGGGGGCCTCTAAAGAGAGAGTGTTGCCAGCTGGGGGTGTTCTGTGGGGAAACAACACCATTAAGTTGTTACCACTACAAAAAAGAGTTTCATGTGTTTTGAAGATTAAAATTTTTAAAGAAGCAAAATCTAAAATAACTTATGGAGCATGTCAGCCAGCAACTGTTCACAATTCAGCTTGCATGGGTGTTGAGAGGAAAGTAACATAGTTATGACTGCTCAGAGAAACAAGTTCTAAAAAAAATAATTAAACTTTTTACTGTCAGAGCACTCTGCACCATGGCCTGCCTGAAGGAGTGCCTAGACTCATTCAGCAGGTCAGACAGAAAAGGAAGGTGGGCTGCATTAAAGGGAGACTGGCAAAGGCCCACTGGGCCAGTTGGAAGGGGAGAATGGGCCAGGTGTGGACCACAGACTGAAGGTTCCCTACCCCTGGCTTAAAACATATCCTAATATTGCTGCTGGGTGGGACGGGCAGAATATAATTCCTCTAAGAAGTCTCTAGCTGTATAATCCCTAAAGACCTTACGTATGTGAGTAAAAAATTTGCTGTGTAATCTTAAAGCCCCAGGTCATGAAATTTCAGATCAAACTCCAGGAACCCACCCCCCCCCCCCCAAATGCAGTCACCAGACTTTATCCTGATATTCAGCTGTTCTTGCCCCATTACACCCCTGAATCAGGTGCTAGCCTCAGTTTTCTGGGTGCCAGGGGCTTCCAGGCACCTGCACATTTCATGCCCTGTCTTGGGCATGTTAGTAATTTTGCCTGTTAGCAAAAATCCCTCACTTTTGTTCCGGGGTTCTAATAACATTTTCTATAATAATTTAATCTAGAGTGACATAAAATCCACCAATGTGTCATTTTGCAAATATCCAAGTTTGCTAAAATAATAATAATAATAATAAGGTTTAAAGGAATATTTTCCCACTGAAAACACCACTTTATATTAGTAATAATACACTCATTATTGAAAGCCAGAATCTTTTAATCCATGTTACATGTGCTATTTATTTTCTGCATTTTTGAATTTCTCTGTTGAAAAGATGAAAATGAATGCATTCTGTATTTCAAATACTACTGTCAGGGAACATTTCTAAAAACAGCTGCTTTCCTTGCAGTTTAGAAAAGTAGAAATATTACTACTACTAGCATATTTTATAAGGCAATCAGGCAGTACTAAATAAATGTTTGTCTAATTCTACCTGTCTTTTTATTAAACAAAATCAAGCAACTTTACCTTGTTTTTAGTTTTCATGATTATACAGAAGTCCCTACCTTAATTTTATTCCTTATATTTTAAGCTCCATAGTGCAGAGGCTATACTTTCATGTCTGAGCACAAATATAAAAAAACTCAGTAAGCCCCAGAGTTTTAGTGTTCCCTCCCCGTTGCCCAGGCAATACAGGCCTGTTTGTTTATGTTGCAGGTGCTCCTGTATTTTCCTCCTACCATCCCTCTCATTTGGAGGGTTTTAGTCTCATGGGCAAGGCTGCTTTCTTTCTCTGTTGCTCTTCTTTGCAACTTGTCCTGGAGGGATTGCATCAGCGATAATGTTGCAAGAGTTTTGTGGAGATAAAAGGTGCCCTATGCAGTGTACGCTTTCAGAAAAGAAATTCTTACCAGGGGCCCTTGTTCGCTATGTTTTCTCCGTTGGCAGGAATGGGGAGAATGCAGGGAACATGGGTCTCTAATTATTAGTTTTATTATTATTTATTTACATACTTCAAATTTCTATCCCGCCTTTCTCCTGAATGACTCAAGGCAGCATTATAATGCATCAAAACAATAAATACCTTATGGTAAACTTAAACAATTCGAACAGTAACAGTAAATTAGCAGTACGTATAAATCTGCCCACTTTAGAAAATCCCTTTACCTTGGGGTGTCCCCACTCGTGAGCCTGTGTCTCCTGCTCTCACCAGGGATTGTGACCAAACAGAAATCCCACCAAAAATATCACACTTGTTTCGATTTTTGTCCTGCCCTATCCCAAGGCTCTGGGTGGATAAAAACACACAAAACCTCTATAGATGTAAGATAAAATGCATTAAAATAATAAATATACAATATGAAAATATTTTTAAAATCTTTTTTTTTTAACCTCTCTCTCTGTTTGCAAAACGCCTCGCTAAATAGCATGTTCTTACATTGCCTCCGGAAAGTGCTCATGTGGGCTCATACTTCGTATTTTGTGTGATTCTGTGGTGCAGTGCTGAGTTCTGCGTCATTTGAATCAATTCTTTTTGATGCTTTAATATTGCTTGCATAACAATCGGTATTTATTTAAAGTTGTTGAAATATTTCCAGATGTTCAAAAAAATGGATACAATATTAATATTCTGTCATTATAGTACAAAAACTGATTTCTCATTTTTTAAACAATGTTTTTCTTTTAGATGCACGACTACAAATGAATCAAATCTCTGGTCTTGGCATTGCAACTCAGAGAGCAACTTTCATTACGTGGAACAAGTATGTGTGGCGCGTGCTGGCTATGATGGACTCTCAGTTCTATTGATTGTTTTTTATCTAGCAAATGTAGGTGCTTTACAGAACAAATAAAAAGACTAAGCACCTGCCCTGCAGTACTTATAATCTAACTTTACATCCAAAAAAGAGTGAAGCTACTGTATAGCGCTGAGGGAGATGAGGGGAAGAAGAACAGAGGCTACAGGAATAGAATCACACAATTAATTTAGGATTATTATTATTTTTTGTCTCTGTGGCTTTTGACTTTCAATGTGGTTTTTGAGGGGAGCAGGAAGGGTGTCAAGTAATGTTCCTAAGAAAGTGATAGACTACAGTATATGAATGAACTATTGAAGTATCTAGTGCATTATGGACATCCCAATAATTTCCATAGGTTGTCTTAATTTCATTAGGCTTATAAATTGAATATTTGAGTCAGAGGGTGAACACCAAGTATATTAAGTAGTGCCATTTTATTTTCAGCACTACGTGCACTAGCTCCAATGCACTAGCTACTAACACACCTACAGTCTGATCTTCAAAATTCTCCCACCTGCACGTGTCCCAGTGAAATGGATGAGAGTTGTGGTGCATGATGTAAAGGCTTCCCAAATCAATTTAATGAACAAGTAGCAATATAAACAAGAATCCATTTTTTTTTAGGGCCTTTTTTTTTCCCCCAGAAAAAAGAAAATATTGTATGTGTATTTAGCGTTTATAGTTCAATCTTCTGTATTTTTAACAGCTGAAAGCCTGAAATTTAATTAAACCTGCATGTAAAATGGTGTTTTCTTACGGGCTTACTTAGTGTCTGGTGAGAATGAAGAACTTAGTTTAGGTGTTAGGTATCTGTACTTTGGTTTTAAATGGTTTGGATAGGGCTTTCCTTTACCATGTGTGTATGTTTCTAGCACTGTGAGTGCTGACCCTGACAGGGGCCTGTTGATACTACTACCGTACAGATAATCAACAGCATACGGCAATAATAATCATCCAGTTTGTATGATTGCCTATGTGCAGGGACCTGTGTTTTCCTTATTGGCAAGGGACATAGGGGAAAGTGTAGTGAAAATGGGTCCTTGTCCATGTGTAGAAACTGATTAATGTGGCAGCTCAGACCCACTGTCTGAGGGTAGGATTTGAGCAGTATTCACTGCAAGCCAGATGGGACCCAGAAGTTCTTATGCCACCTTTAGTTGTTCTTATCTTTGATATCTGTGCAGCTTACAGATACCTGAGGTTTAACTGTTGTTTGCAGTGCTTCATTTTAACCAATATTAAGATGAAACATTGATTGGCTTTTGTTATGTTAGCTGCAGGGGAAATCAGCCCCATGGTAGTTAGGGTAACGTCATTTGATGGTGTGATGTTTGTTCGTGGTGTTTTGCTTTTGTTTTGGTGAGTTAAGGTTTCAGAATTAAGCCTCGATTTAAAGAAAGGTTGGGCAGGGAGAGTAGCCTGATTCAGGTGTAAATCAGGAAATCACTTACCAAAGTTAGAGGAGTTTTATCAGGATCAGATGAGAAGCCAGTCCGTATTGGAATGTCCATTCTGACAGACTAAAGGCGGGATGGGCAAACTATGAGGGGGATGGTAAATCAGGAAGTCAGAAATATTCTGTCTTTCTTCTGATGAGGCATTTTGGAAAGCAAAATCCAGTCTCCATTCCTTTCTACACGACTGCATGGGAGAGGAGGATATAGCGGCTCTCTATCCTCAACCTGCAGGAAGTGGTGGAATTGGATAGTGGCAATACTCCCTTGTGACAGCATGTGGGGGAGTGAATATAAAGGACTCTTCTGTGGCAATTGTCCTCTGTGTTGAGACTCAAATCTTGCTTTCAGAGAGCAGAAATATGTTGCTTCTATTTTAGGAAAAAGCTAACAAATGCTTTCTGTGAACATGTGACCTAAACAAACAAACCCTAATAGCATGATCCTGCAGCCGCTTGTTACAAATGCAAGTTCTCTTTACTTTGATTGAATATGTGCCAGTGCATGCAGCTAGTACCTTTGCAGAACAGTTGGACTGTACACTAGGACAGGACTCGCATCCTTCTAATGTGGGGCAGGGAGGCGATGTCTCTAGTTGGGTGTGTCTCCAATTTGTCATCAGCAAGCTCCAAACATTTTGTACCACAGTACACTGGTCCACATTTTTTTTTTCTTTCCTGCCCTCGCACCCAGTTTGTAGTTCACACAGACTTTTGACAGGTATAAAAATAAAATACTGAATTTTGTATTTGGAAGTAAACTCTTATTAGATGAATGGTTGAACATGGTCTAGGGAACTTTTAAGTCCTTGCCCTTTAGCCTCATGCAGTTTCAGCAATATATTGAGTGGGGTGGTTATTATCTGACTCCACCCTTTTAAAGAAGGGATCATCATCTCTGATAACTCCTACGCCGTGGTGGTGGTTTGTCGAACAGGTCTGTGAGGGAGAAGTTGTAGTGTTACTTAAACATCTGTTTCTGCTCATCCCAGCGTGTTGTCATTCAGACCAGATGATATGGTTTCTGTATTTATGTTACAGCAGTTTCTCACTGTAGCTGTTGCTTTTATAACACTTGAACTCTGATTTCCATTTTTCCCTGCTGCCAGAGCCGACTGGTCCTTGACAGACTGCAATGTGTAAACTCTCCACAGTGTTTCAACTGCATTTAATCTGTGCAATAGTTCTAATAAATGAAAGCAGGAAACTAGAAATCTGTAGTGTTAGGGCTCCTTCCCCAAATTGGTGAGCATCATCCACAACTCAGGGTGTTAACAAATGGGTTGATGGCCAACACCACACAGGTCTCCACCTGCCCGTTTATTAGGTGTTCACCTCCACTGACCACATGGCCACCACCCACCGGACACACAACCCCTACTCATGACAGGATCCGGGAGCATGCGTAGCCCACCATGCAGGTGGGTGAATGTGGGCTAATGTACGCACACGTGTCTGCATCCCGTCAATTAGGTTGCATGCAGCCTCTTTGCGTCCACGTTGACCAGCACCATTGAGTCATGGGCGAAAAAGCCTAAAGCGCTCCACAGAGCTCTCACTCACTGACGCCAACGGAATATCTGCCTTAACAGCCCAACACACTATTTTCAAACATGCGTTCTCCCAGCTCTTCCTAGTTGGCAGTACATACCCAGTGCTTGCTCTTTCCCAGCCGTTGCATTCTCTGTAATGCCTTGAGGAAGTTTACCGTCACTGGGGCCATGACTCAAATCAACAGCCAGGCAACAACCAGAACCACTACAACCACTGCACAATCTTCAACAGCTGGATCCTAGGCATGCTTCCCCACCACTAATCGTTCCATGCCTTCGGTGAACACTCTCCCACAGCTGGACTAGGAAAATGTCCCCTTGCCCATTCTGCTACCGAAGTGATAGTGCCAAGGTGCCTGCAAAAGGAGCAGACGCAAGAAGAAATAGTTTCAATTTTTATTTTATTTTTTAAAAAAGTTATTTTAGTTTTCATAATCCATTCTTTCCGTGCTGCTTTGGATGTTTGGGCTGTGTGGGCATGGAGAATGGTGGTATAGCATATTGATATGCTGCTTTGGGGGCCGGGGATTAGAAGGGAAGGGAGGGTGCGGGTGCACCTAAAATGGTGGCTATGCACTTTCTGGCAGCGGAAGCTTGGGGAAGAGCCATACTGTCCTAACTGGGAAAAGCTTCTGCCTGGGTGCAAAGGGAATTGCTGTAGGAAAGCGATATATATCCATATTGCACTGAAGATGATAGCTTTGATGCAATTTAGAAATTTTTACACTGTCTAAACAGGCAGGCATTTATGCAATCTTTATTTAAAGACTTCCAAAACTGGAAACTGAGAATCCTTTCCTGATATTTTTGTGCATGCACAAATTATAGCAACTCAGGACACACATGTGACTGCCTGACTTATGCCACATTTTGCAACAGTGGATTTTTTTTCCCCTTTGCAGTTTTGGAGAGTAACTGTACTCCTCACTGCAGTATTTAAACGCCTTAAACCACCACAGATATTCCTACAGTGGTCTTAGAAATGAGTGCATGTGCCATATGTTTTAAAGCCTAAGGAATGGGAATGTTTGTTTGGTTTTAGAAGTGTACTTCCAGTAGCTTCAAACTAAAATGTTAATGTCCTGGTATCTTCCTTTTCTTTTCCCACCAGGAAGACTGGAAAACCTTTTCACAACTTTATAAGCTGGCAAGACCTAAGAGCGGCTGAACTTGTAAAATCCTGGAACAGATCATTCTTGCTGATGGTAAAGCTCCTCATGTAGGGTTTCATCATAACATTACAGGTTTACTTGGAGAATGGAGCTGCTTCTTGAGCAACTATGAAGGAGTGGTAAATCAGGAAGTCAGAAATACTTTCTTCTGATGAGGTATTTTGGAAAGCAAAATCCAGTCTCCATTCCTTTCTACACAACTGCATGGGAGAGGAGGATGTAGTCGCTCTCAAGAGCCCTCTGTCCTCAACCTGCAGGATGTGGTGGAATTGGATAGTGGCAATACTCACTTGTGATAGTATGTAAGATGGGACACAATCTTGCCTTTAATGATAGAAACAGAAGCACTACTGTACCTGGTGAGGTTGTTTTTGGGGTAAATTTATGGAAGTTTGACATAGACCCTTTTCTAACGGGCACGGAAGCAGGGGTGGGTGGTTGCCTTCCCACAGACCCCCATGCACAGAGCATTGGGTACTGGCACCCGTTGCACCATGTGTGGGAGTTGGGTGGAGTACACACGCACCCCTACCCACCACCCGTGGCATTCCCACGGGCGCCCACCAATCCCACTCCTGTTATAGCGTTCGCATGGGCGCTTCCCCCACTTGCGCACGTGTGAAAACGGCGATACCATAGTCAGATACTGCAGCACTTAGCCACCCAGAACATCTTGAAAATGCATAAATATTTTGTACCTGAGCTTGCTTTAAGTCTTTATTCTTCGTTGTCTTAGTGATTAATCTACTGTCCATGTAGAAAGTATTTGTTTGCCTAATTAGCCTTAAATGATTTCTAACCACAAGATTACAGGAGAAAAGGCCTAGTGTTTGTTCAAAACAAACTCCATTAACATACTCAGGCTTTCCCTGGTCATGAGTCAAAAGGCTTGTCATGAGTGAAAGTGCATCCTCATCCCTCCCTCCCTCAGAATCTCTTCGCTGTAACTAGGGGTACTTTCAGACATGACGCTAACCACCCTTTAACCACCCTTGGTGGTTATTTATGCATGTTGCAGGGCTGCATAGGGCACCAATACAGCCCTGCAACATGCATAAATAACCACCAAGGGTGGTTAAAGGGTGGTTAGCGTCATGTCTGAAAGTACCCTAAGTTAAGCACGTGGGCCTGCATTTTCTCAACCTTGTGAATGGAGCCTTGTCTCTCCTGATGTTCACCTCTCCGTTGTCTCCCCCTTCCTTTGTGTCTCTTGGATTGTAAGTCCTTTAGGGTAGGGACTTGTCTATAATGTACTTGTACAGTGCCAGGTACACCGCTGGTACTATATAAATAATAAACTAATCATTTTTGTTTTTGCAACAGGTATTGCATATTGTCTTCACAGTGCTCCATTTTCTTACTCAGAAAGATCGATATTTGAGTGCAAGTTTGCTTACTTTCACAACACAGCATGTATCTTTGAGATTGGCCTGGGTGTTACAAAATATAAGTGAGGTAAGAAAGTTACAGGGCAGAAATTCTGTACGGTTAATAATCACTTGCCTTCATTACCTGGGTGAGGGTTGGGATTTGTTGCCTTTTATGAAAGCAGACACAAAGTATTTTCAAATTCTGTATGAATGAATTAATAAAGTTTATTGAATTGACCATAAGGTCTTATCAAGAATATAAACAAACAATAACTAAAATAAATCCCAATAGGCAAATACAGAAAATACAAAAATATACAAATATGATACATTTTAACTAAAACATAACTCATAGGTGAACCATACTATAGGCCATGATATAATAAATAACATAACATAGACGGATAGCCAGCAATGTGGTCATTCAAGGTCTTATATTAATTCAAAATCACACAGCACCCTTAGATAGAAATGCAGCTGTACACAGCTCATTCTTAACAGAAACTAACAATTTCATTAGCGTAACATTGAGGGATTCCATATAAAAACAACTTGGTACAGACCTAATTAGCAGCCATAAAAACTAGGGATGGGCGAACGTGGTTCGGGAGTTCGGCCCGAATTTGGCCTGTTCGGACGACCGAACCCAAATCCAAACAAGAACTGACTGAACCAAACTCAATTCCGAACGTCGAAATGACCGAACAGTTCGATCAGTTCAGATCGCGTTCGGGTGGCAAAAAAAGGTTCACTGGAAGGTCAAACGCGACAGGGAGGGGTAGTCACTGAGGAGCAGACTGCCAGGCACCAGGGGTGGAGAGGCTTGCAAGAAACGAAACTATCTGCCTCCCCCCTTCCCAACAGCTTCTGAGCTAGTCACTGTTCCTGAACAGCAGGCGTTGAGTAGGATTATTAGATTGCTTTAAGTTTCATTTCAGTTTTGTACTGAAATGAAACTTAAACCTTAAACTGAAACCTTGTGTTGTTTGTGATTCCCCCCATCCCATATAGATAGATAGAGATAGATAGATAGATAGGTTAGAGATAGTAGACAGTTGTAGGAGTTAGCTTAGTGATAGAGATAGCATTAGTGATTTAGTTTTAGTGTTTGTAGGAGTAGGCCTGTGTACTTATTAGGTAATCCATTTAGTTCATATCATTTAGAATAGTTAATAACAGATTTAGTGTAGATATATATAATATTAGATACAAAAAATTAAATTTTAAAAACCCATATTAAAAAAAAAACAAAAACAAAAAAAACCATATGAAACCAAAAAACCATATAAAACACACACACACACACACACCATAACAAAACATTTCCCGAACGGCCAAACCAAACGGCCGACCCCAAACGCGGCAAACTAACCGAACGGACGAATCGAATGCAGCCGAACCCGAATCGCGATCTGTTCGCCCATCCCTAATAAAAGCTACAGCAGCAATTCCTACCAGAGCCCTGTACGTTAGAGGTCAGGCACCTACTAATAAGCAAACCGCTCTAGCCTAAAGGACGTGCTCTAGTTATCAAGCTAAATTCCTACGTATGGAAGAAAAACAGCTCTAGCCCAGATACGGGCACTTAACAAGCAAACCAGGTCCCGGTGGAGTAAAAGAGAATCAGCTCTAGCCCAAAAATGGGCACTGGGTGAGCAAGCCAGGCTCTTGCACATAAAAAGAAAAACAGCTTTGGCCCAAAGAGTGGAGCACTGTGTAGGCCAACCAAGCACCTACGAAACATGCTCCTACTCCTGCTTCTAAAGAGTGTTTATGTCTTGCCATTCAGCCCTTTGAATTAGTAATTCCTGGTTGAGGCTCAAAAACGCCACTGCATTTGTCACTTCAGCATTGCTCTCTCTTAATAAGTAAATCTAAATACCAACTGTGGACCCACTAGTATCCGCTTCTGTACTACGAAACAGTCTTTCCCGGCGGGAGGTATAAAGAGAACAAAACAATAAATAATGTACTAAGTCCTTTACCTCACTTTCGTCACAAATACATGTCCAGTTGTTATAATCCACACCCCTAAACCTTCCCTTCGTAACTTTGGTATCCGTAGTCTGTTATCTTAGGGCCATAAAAGCCCTTATGTAAATTACACTGGATAGCAATTCAAGATAATTAGGTCTCTTAATACCTGGGACCCAAAATCTGTAATATGGGGAGATTTTAGAAATCAGAGCCTGAGATATCATACTTTGTATGTCAGTGTCTACAATCCTAGATTTTACCACCTGACATGCTTCCTTGTAAGGCAGAGATAACAAAAAAATCTGGTGAAAAACCTAAATTCTTTAGTACACACCTAATCCCACACCACCAGGGGTCGTTATTACTCCATAGACTACCCACTTTTTCTTAAAGGCAGTCTCGGGAGCACTTTCGAAGGAAGAGTTTTGTCAATTTTCAGCCAGAAGGATAACAAGAATCCCCGAATTCTAGAAGACAGAGGACATATCCCTATTTCCAGCCTCAAAATTACCAAAGATGTTATAAGAGGCGCTCCCAGGAGCTTGCGCAAAAATTTATTTTGAATGGGCTCAAGAAGATCTGCAACAGAGTTGGTATAGCCCCAAACCTGGGCACCATAGCAGATCTGAGAAATCTTCTTTGCTTCAAAAATCCTAATATCTGGACTAATCACATGTCCCCCTTTTGTTCTGTAAAATTTATATATCAATTCCGAGGATACAGCAGCTACCCATTTGATGAATTTAAGATGGGTTATCCAGGATCCATTATAGGAGAAAACAACTCCTAGATATTTAAAGACCCGCACCTGCTCTAATTCATGCCCATTCAAGAGTCACTAACCTTACAGAATTTAGATGAAAAAAATCATGACTGTAGTCTTTTGATAGTTTATTAGTAGGTCCTCTCTTACGCATTCCTCCCCAAAATGTGTCAACAAACGGGAAAACCCTATCCTACTAGTAGATAACAGAACAGTATTATCCGCGTACATTAAAATAACTGTCCTTCGGGTTTTGATTTTAGGTGCCAAATCTTGATCACTATTACCAAATTTAAAAATTAGGTGGTTAATATATAAATTAAACCGAGTGGGGGCAAGCAGACACCCTTGGCTAACTCCTTGAGTAGTGGGGATTGGTGATGACAGTGTTCCTCTGAAGCGAACCTGGAGGGTAGTATCTAAATATAATGAGGCCATCAAAGATAAGCGCCTTCTATCTATTGCTAGATTCATCAGCTTTGCCCATAATCTATTTCTATTAATACGGTCAAAAGCTGACGAAAAGTCAGTGAATGCTGCAAAAAGTTTAATGATATTTAAGCTGTTGAGCAGCTTTCCTAAGCTGTCGCCTAAAATGTTTGCAGCCAACGTCCCACAAACCTTTCTTGTCCTGGCAGGCTACATTACTTGAGGGTTTTTCTACTGTCAGAAGTGGTCTCAATTCTATAGTAAGCTGATCCAATCACTCAATAGCCTGTATCGCATTTTTAGTAGTAATTAATTTTAATCTCAGGTCAGATACTAATTCAGAATGTAAGGCCCTTTTCACACAGACTAACACCGATAAAATGGGTGTTACATTTTACTATACATGTTACAGGGCACCCACAATGCAACACTGCAGCCCTGCAACATGGGCCCTGTTCACACGAGATGCCTCCACCAAGTTTCGCTGGGTGGAAATGGGTGGTGGCGTCTGTGTGAACACTGCAGGCGGTGGGTGGGGTGTATTTCGCTGGGTGGAGACGGGTGTAGGTGTCTGTGAACACCACAGGCGGTGGGTGTAGGTTCGTGTGTGCTCCCGTGCAACACTATCTCCACCCACCCCCCACCCATGGAGCATTGGACTCCAGTGCCAGTTGCTCTGTGGGTGGGTGGTGGGTGGAGATCGGTGTTGCGTGAGAGCACGCACGCACCTACACCCACCACTCATGGTGTTCACACAGACGTTTCCACCCAGCGAAATGCACCCCACCCACTGCCCCGTGGTGTTCACACAGATGCCTCCACCCAGCGAAACTGGGTGGAGGCATCTCGTGTGAAAAGGGCCCATGTTGCAGGGCTGCAGTGTTGCCCTCTGGGTGCCCTGTAACATGTATAATAAAATGTAACACCCATTTTATCGGTGTTAAGAGTATCTGTGTGAAAAGGGCCCATGAGAGAACTGACTTGCTGTCCCAGCTCCAGAGATCAGCGGCTTCTACTGATTCCATTAGCCTCTGTTCCTGTAAGGAAAAATTGAGCTAATTTGGTCTTATTAAAGCCAGAATATTGAAGCCTGACATGGATCAGAAGGTGGTCGCTGGCTGTATGGGGAATAACCTCAAAAAAGGCCACATGGTCACTCAAATTAGGAGAGACTATGCCAAAGTCAATCACACTACCTCCACACCAATTGGTGTGGGTATAGTGACCCTGAAAGTCCCCATTAGTATTTCCATTTAAGATCTTAAGAGAATAATCCATCACAAAGCTATAAAGTAATCTTCCAGCACTATTAATCACTATGCCCTGTGATGTCCTTGCAGCATTCAAATCCAAACCCTCCTTAAACAAATCCTCCAAAGCAGATAGAAAATATTTTTAAATATTTTCAAATTCTGTAACTCTCAAACATAACTGCTTGGAACAAAATAATGTTGTTTAATGTGGTCTGATTTTATTTTTACAACCTTGGTCCTGCAAACTTTTAGTTGTGTGCATAATTTTACGTGCGTGACCAGTTTCATAGAGGTGGAATATAATTACATAGTTTAATTTGTCATTTCATAACTTAACATTATAAACTGCAGTAGGAGTATCATCTCTTAAAGTGGTTCACTTTTATTGTTCATGATTAATTATGGAGATTTGTTTTATTTTCAGGTACGACAAGCTGCCAAAGAAGATAATTGCTGTTTTGGAACAGTTGACACCTGGCTACTATATAAACTCACCAAAGGTGAACACAGCAATAAGTAGACATGCCTAGAATTTGAATGAAGAACATGTTCCGTGTGTTTTTCTGAAATTATTTCCAAGAGCCCAGTTGCAGTATGGGGAAATTAATTGGGTGGAGTATGTCAATTATCCTCTGGGAAATGGGTACACCTAAACAATTGCATATAGAGTAAGGGAATTCATTATGGGGTCATTCTGAAAAAGGGTGTACAAGCTGGGGTAAGTTGATGAATTCAGATAGTCTTTTAGACTTAACAGTTATAGTGTGTCTTTGGGCCACCGGAGTGCTGTATTTGAACCAGATAGAAGCCCTTAAATGGGTTTTTGTGGTGGTGTTTTTTATACAGCGCATAGATTTGTATCAAACAGGTGTGTCTGCTACTTTAGGCATTTCAAAGCTTTTTTGTTCCTTTTTAAACCATAGGTGCTGCGTATGCCACGGATTTTTCAAATGCTAGTTCAACAGGGTTTTTTGAACCCAGTAAGGTATGAATCCTTTCTAAAATTGTTATTACATTTACTTGTAGCCATTTGCTAACACTTGTTCTATACATGTTGTTTCAGCTGGAATGGAGCCGGATTTTAAGCAAGTTTTTTTCCATACCATTGTCTGTCTTTCCCCCAGTGAAGGACACAAGGTGAGAATGTAGGCTCCAATCTAACCAGGAACATAACACAGATTAAGTAAATTTGTGTTTAAAGAGTAAAAAAAAAAATCTCTGCAAACCTTTAGAAAATAAATTAAAAGGGAGCTAGATATGAGCTGAATAAAGAATATATGCAGCTGCAAATTTTTCTCTTTGCTGTTGATAGTAGCAATAATAATAATAATAATCTTTACATAGCGCTCCCCTGCCATGGCACTCGGAGTGCTTTACACACAACAATTTTACACATTTTGTAATCCTCAAAACAACCCTGTGAGGTAGGTTAGGCTGAGAGAATAATGTGACTGGCCCAAGGTCACCCAGTGAGTTTCTGGCTAAGGCAAGATTAGAACCAGAGTTCCCCCCTACCTCCTGGTCCAAGTACTGCACACTTAGCCATAACACCACACTGGCTCTCAGTTTAGGGTGTCTCCATACATTATCCATTCCCTTAGCATTTTTTTCAAGAAGAGTGTCACACAGGGATGGGTCAGAGCTGGAGACAGCCTGAGGGAAGGACCAGAGAATGGGAGGACAAGCCTGGGAAGCAGAGAGGAGGTTCGAGTCAAGGGAAAGGGAGACCTCTCAGCCACTCTTCAGTTGGGAAGGCTCCACATGGGAAGCCCAGATCATAGCGAGTACAGTGTTCCCTTCAGGCCTTCCCCTTCCTTTCCTAAGACCTCGGTGATGAGCGGCATCACTGAGGACTTGGGGAAGGAAGGAGAAGGCCTGAAGGGAACACTGGAAGGAGGAAATACAGAAGCTAACGACCAAGGAGCTAGAGAGTCACGACCCAAGGCAGCAAGGGGGACTAAGGAACAAGGAACTAAGTATACAAAGGGGAAGGCACTGAAAGTCAAGTGGTTAAGAACCAGAGGGGCTAGGCGTAAAGGAGGCAGGAATCACGAAACAAGAATCAAGGAAACATGAAGGTAGGAGTCTGGGATGGAGGAGTAAGGAGGGGAGAGGAGAAAAGGTGGTATAAACAAGTGAGGATTTCTGCCCGACTTCCTGCTGGCACCAGTATGCCCTATATACTAGCTGGTACCCAATCAGGAGATTGGGAGGTAGAACTGGAGCAAATGGGAAACTGTAGGGAATGGGTGTGGCATGGCAAGAACTGAAAGGACATGGGAGGAGAGACTAGGCTGAGGACAGACCTGGACAGTGGGACCAGCAGTCCGAACCCCTGGGACCAGGGTTGTAGACTCGGGAGCCTTACTATGAGACAGGGGATGCAGCAGACCATAGGATTGTAGAGTTGGAAGGTACCCCTAAGGGGTATCTAGTCCACCCTCTGCTTTGATACAGCATCCCTGATAGATGGCTGACCAGCCTTTCTCTGAAAACCTGCAGCAACAAAGAGCCTAGAGCCTCCATAGGCAATCTCTCCATGGCCAAACAGCACTTACTCTTAAAAAGCGTTGTCCAATATTTAACCAAAATACACCTCCTTGTAAATTGAGCCCATCGCTTCTAGTCTTACCTTCTGTAGCAATACAAAACAGCTCCTTGCCACCTTCTTTGTGGCAGCCCTTTAGACCTGCTATTGTCTCTCTCCAATCTTCTCTAGGCTAAATAGACCCAGTTCTTCAACCTTTTTTGCAGCCCCATCACATTGCAGACTCATGTTCAGTTCATCAACCCCAGTCCCTAGATTCCTTTTACACATACTGCTGCTAAGCCAGCTGTCCCCCTTTTTAATACTTGTGCATTTGGTTTTTCTTTGCTATAATATTTATCTCTGGTGAGTCTAATTCGTTAATTTCAGTTTGTTTTCCAGTGTATCAAGATTATTTGATACCCCCTCCCAGTTTTAAGTATTTATTTATCTCTATTCAATTTTTACTCCGCCCTTCCCACAAGAGCTCAGGGTGGCTTACAAAAATATAAAAAGTATAAAACATATAAGCATATATAAATAAACATTAAAAATGGTTAAAAAAAACCCTAAGCACTCCTACCCTCCAACCCTTTCCACCCACTCTCATCCTCCCCCACAACCCCACCTATCCCTGCCCGCCAAATACCTTTCCAAATAAAAATGTTTTGCACAGCCTCCAGAAGGATAGCCAGACTCGGGCTCAAGCAAACCTCCTGGGGGGAGGGAGTTCCACAACACGGGCGCAGCTTCTGAGAATGCTCTCCTGCCCACCCACGCCCCATGGACAAGGGTAACAGATGGAATGTGCAGGAAGGCGCCTCCAGCCGGCCGTAGGGGCCGCAGAGGGGCATGGTAGGATAGGCGGTCTTTCTTCCACTCATTCATTTGAGTTGTTAATAAAGCTGTTGGACAACACCAGACTCAGGACAGAGCCCTGTAGATCCTCATCCCTCCAACAAGTACCGTTCTTCAACCAGCTTTGAATCTACCGTCTTGTAGTATCATCCAACCCATACTTTACTAGCGTGTCAACGAGGATCTCATGGAATTTTGTCTAACACTTGTTGAAATTGAGATATATTATGCCCACAGCAATCACCTCGTCCACTAAACCTCTGTCAGCATGGATTCAGCTGGTGGAGCCAGGCTGTTGGCAGGGGTTCCTTACCTCAGTGGACAGCAGGGAACCTTTCCCATACTGAGTTATGGCAGACGGGGGGAGGAGATTAACCTCCTTTCAACAGGGAGCAGATCGGCTCTTCCTTCCCACACCCATAACTGGGTGTGGGAAGGAATTGTACACACACAATGGTTTATATGTGGACCCAAACCCAGGTTTGCATCTCTGTTTTTTCCAGCGCCACAGAAACATGTTTATCAGGTAGCCCATTCCTGTATTAATAGGCAGTCTTGCATAAATATGCTTAAATAAGTGTCATGAATTGATGGGGGAGGGAACTGGTAACATTAAATGAATAAGATTTTTAGTTACTAGAGATGATTCATTCCTATTTTACATTTTTTCTTTTAAGTTACAACTTTGGCTCAGTTGATCCTGAGATATTTGGAGTGCCTGTTCCAATAACAGCCTTGGTGAGTGAAAATCTTTACTGTTCTTTTTTAAGTCCAATCAGAATTTCTAGTTTGTGGCAATGTAAGTGGTACATTAGTAAAGCATCTCATGTATAATTTCAATTTGTCTATGAAGAGTAAAGTATATGAAGAGTTGTATATGTATATGAAGAGGTGCGCCTCTGGCGCAAATCCCACTACCACGCTGACTTCCTCTACTTCAAATTCTGCCTCTCATCGCTCAATTCTGCTATCTCCCTCGCTAGACAGTAGTACTATGCCTCACACATTGAGTCCTGCTCCCAGGACCCTCGCCGTCTCTTTTCGACCTTTGACTCCCTACTCAACACCCCCTGTCCTCCTCCTCCCTTTTCTCTCTCCGCTCAGGATATTGGTCTCTATTTCACCAATAAGATCGACAAGCTCCACCTGGAAATCGCTTCCAAGTCCTCTTCCCCCTACTACTCCCTCCCTCTCCCTCCTCCCCCCACATCTCTCCTATCCTCCTTCCCTCCCACCTCCCTTGAGGAAATCTCCTCCCTGCTCTCCTCCTCCAACCCCTCCGCTTGCCCCCTGGGCCCCATTCCTTCTCACCTCCTGACCTCCATGGTTTCTACCGTCGCCCCTCCCTCCTGCACATCATCAACCTCTCCCTCTCTACCAGCTACTTCCCCATTGCTTTTAAACATGCCACTGTTTCCTCCATCCTCAAAAAGTCCACTCTGGATTCCTCTGAACCCTCTTAATTACCATCCTGTCTCGCTCCTCCCTTTTGCTTCCAAACTCCTTGAATGGGTTGTCTACTCCCGTTGCCTCAACCTCCTCTCCGCCAACTCCTCCCTTGACTCCCTCCAATCTGGCTTCCACCCCCTTCGCTCCACTGAAACCGCTCTGACTAAGATCACCAACGATCTTCTTGTGGCTAAATCCAACCGCCTTTACTCCATACTTGCCCTCCTTGATCTCTCTCCTACCTTCGACACTGTTGACCACTCGCTCCTGCTTGAATTGCTTTACTCCCTGGGATTCCGGGTCTCTGTCCTTGACTGGTTGTCCTCCTACCTTTCTGACTGCTCCTTCAGTGTATCTCTTCCTAACTCCTCCCCCTCCTCCTCCCTACCCCTCTTGGTCAGGGTTCCCCAAGGCTCGGTCCTTGGCCCTCTCCTCTTCTCTATCTACATCCTATCCCTAGTCAAACTCCTTGCCTTCCACGGGTTCCAATACCACCTATACACTGATGACACTCAACTCTATCTCTCCATTCCTTCCCTCTCCCCCTGTGTTCAAGTTCGTCTCACCAACTGTCTCTATGATATCTCTTCCTGGATGTCTCAACACCAACTCAAACTGAACTCCTTATCTTCCCTCTCAATCCTTCCTCTCCCTCTTCCCTGTCAATTGCCATTGACGGGGTCTCCATCCTCCCTGTCCCCCACACCCTTAGCTTGGGATTCATCTTCAATTCGCACCTTACTTTAAAACCCTACATTGACTCCGTTACCAAATCCTGCCGCTTCTCCCTCAACAACATTGCTAAGATCCGCCCTTTTCTGTCTGTCTCCGCTGCCGAAACTCTCATTCAGGCTCTAGTCATCACACGCCTCGACAATTGTAACCTCCTCCTTGCTGGCCTTCCCCACTCTCACCTTTCTTCCCTCATCTCTGTTAAAAACTCTGCAGCCAGGATCATCCACCTAGCCCATCACTTTGACCATGTGCATCCTCTCCTCTCTCCACTGGCTCCCTCTTCCTGAGTGTATTCTGTACAAGCTCCTTGTCTTCACTTACAAAGCCCTTCACAACCTCGCTCCCCCCCTACCTCTCTGTCCTCATCTCCCTCCGAACCCCTGTTCGAGCACTCTGCTCCTTTTCTATCCTCTCCCACATCTCCCCTGCTCCCCCAACCACCTTTGTCCCTTCTTCCTTGATGCCCCGCATGCCTGGAACTCTCTTCCTGCCCTCGTCCGCCTTGCCCCCACCCTCCACACCTTCAAGTCTCTCCACAAAACCCACCTCCTTCCGCTCCGCCCTTCCTTGTTTACTTGTGTTGGTTGTTTACTTGGGTTTGTTTTGTTTTGTGTAAGGCTGATGTGACCTATGAGAGAGAGAAAAATGAGGCAGGAAATAGAATTTCAAAAACTGCCCTAGAAGTAATCTATTGCAAGATGCAAATAGGAGATAACCATGACATAAGTGAGAGCTTTTCCCTTTGTGTTAACATGCTTATTTTGACAGAAAGGAGGCTGCAACATGGAAAGTGAGAAGTAGCAGTGGCTGCTTTCACACATTACAAAACAGGCTATTATAATAACTCAAGATAATACTGGGTATTATAACTCTGCAGTTGTTGTAATGTGTGAGTGCACTGTTTCTTTTTATGCTGCGAGATCTCGGGTCTTTGTAAGAGCCACCAAATGTGGCTTTTACAGTAACCCACGATCTTGCAGCATAAAAGGGGAATAGTGCATTCACACAATACAGAAACTGTGAATTACAATACCCAGTATTATCTTGAGTTATTATAATAGCCCATTTTGTAATGTGTGAAAGCAGTTTTGGTTGTTGTCCTTGCAAACATAATGTCGGTCCAATTATGCCATGTAGGACAGAACCTTTGCCCATTTCCAAAATCAGTTTAGCTCTGTTGGGTTGGTTGTTCAGTTCCTAACAGACAGAACAACAAATTATATCCTTGTTAAGTATGGACTTCCAGTATGTCATGGCAGTTGCTAATCATAATTTATTGACTGTAATAACCCTGGTCACATAATAAAATATTACTGAATGTGAGTAAACGTGTGATAAACTAATCTATTATGGTTAAGATAACTGATAGAAGAGACTGGAAAATCAGCACACTGAAGACTAGTTATATGAACTCTTGTTTGCTGCTGTTTCTGATGGTGAAGGCAGAGGGTTTTTTTTGAGAGAAATACATACTCATTAACCCGTGAAACATTTTTATCAGGGGAAAGAGGAAAATTATGTGCTTTTAAAACCTTATGGTCAAACCAGTAATTTGTATTCAATACCAACTTTTATTTTTATTCTAGGCAGCTGACCAACAGGCAGCCATGTTTGGAGAATGTTGCTTTGATTTAGGAGATATTAAACTCACCATGGGCACAGGTACCTTTTGGGATGTCAACACTGGAACCAAAGTTCATGCATCTAGGGCAGGTAAGTTAGTAGATTTTGGTATTAAAACCTTGGCGTTTAGTACCAGGCTTTTAATATTAGGGTAGGAGGAGGTCTTTCAGATACATAGGGCCTCAGCTATTTAGGGCTTTATAGGTCAATACCAGCGTGGCAAAAAGCCTTTTGCCCCTGCCCTTGCCTCTAGAGGGACTTTAGCAGGACAGTGTTGCGGGTGGGACCTGTCCTCCTTTCTCTTGTGAGCACATGGCAACCTAGCCACATTCCTGAACTAAGTGACTGGTTTGTCATCACATGGCAGGGCAGAGACCTCCCTGCCTTGGACCGGTTCATAGACCAGGTGACCTCCCACGGACCAATCTCAGCAGAGGGGGACAGTCCCTTAAAAGGGACAGACTGCCCCTTCTTTGCCCTCTTGCCTCTTCCTGCCTGTTCTAACATCTACAAGATCTAGGCTTCTGCCTGATTGGAACTAAGGACTGAGCCCCATGTAAGTTATCTGTACAGCCTGCCTGAACCAGTACAGTTTAGGTAGTTGCGAGTTCAAAAAGGGTCCTTCTACCCCTCAAACTGGACTCTGGGGCTTGCTCAATGACTTAGCTTGTTTTTTTTTACCCTTTTGTGCCTTTTTATACCTTTTTAACCCTATAAGTCAAGTCTAAACTTTTTCTGTTCTTAACTCCACTGGGCATGTGTGTGTTTGCTTGCAAAGAATGCCTCCCTTCGCCTAGAAGGCATAGCTACCAAAGAGGGAGAAAGGCTCTTGTAGCCAAGAAAGGCTCCCCTCCGGCTCTTTTAGCCAAGACAGCTTTTGACCAAGATAAGCATCTCTGGGTTGCTCCAAGGGTTCTGCCTCCTGGAAGGGGGAGAACACCAGATAAAGGGGACTAGGGTGCCTTGGGAAGCTGTGGGCTTATAAGCTTCTGGGGTTCACATATCCTGGGTTATGTGGATCCCCTCTGATTTCTGGAACCCAGGTGGTGGCAGCGAAAAATAGTTTTTTCTGGGGTTGGCCAGCTGTGGGGGACCCCAGGTTAGAGATTTGGATGAACACAGCATGCACACCAAGCATGCATCACTTGTGCACCAAGTGCAGGGTGTATGCACATACCATGCACTTTGTAGGCACACATCCTAGGCTTGGTGTGCACATGATATGCACTTGATGTGCTCGCGCACCTTAGGTTGGTCCCTATGTGATTATTTTGTTTTATCCACTCTCTTCCTTTTAATTAGGTGGAGTCACTTTTAAATTGTTATGGGATGTATTTTATTTTTATGTTTATTGAAAATAAAATATTGATTATATCTAGTTTGCTTTTGCTGTTTTTTTTTACATATTTTCTTCTTTTCTTCCCTCCAAGAAAAAATTATGGTGTATGATTGACGTTTCAGATTTCAGTATAGACCTTTCAAAGTAAGCAAAGAGTGCAGTTGCATTTTTGTAGTGTTTTCTGAAAAAAGATCTCTTTGGAGACAGACTTCTCCAATTCTGTTTCTGTACTGAATTCTGTACTGTACTGAATTCTGTTTTGTGAAACTTTTAAGGGCTGTATCCATTGATTGGTTGGAAGATTGGGGAAGAGATTGCTTATTTAGCTGAAGGCAATGCATCTGATACTGGCACTGCCATAAAATGGGCTCAGGAGCTGGGTAAGTGGCTTTAATAGACTAATTTGATTATTTTTAAAAATTAATTTATTTTATTTCCAGTACTTCTAACCCATCCCTTCCTGCCACATGGCAGCTCGGGGCAGCATAAAACAAATAAAAATACCAAGTAATAAAACAATATAAAATATAAATAATTAAAATGAACAATCACAGTGCCAAACTAAAACCCCACCAACGGCCTTCCAAAAAACAAAACACAAAACATCCTCCCACCCACTACCCGTCTCCCTTGCCGAAAGCCTGGCGGAACAGCCAGGTCTTACAGGATTTATGAAAAGAGGGGAGATCCAGGAAAAGGTGGATCTCTAGGGGGAGGGAGTTCCACAGCTGGGAGGTGACTACCGAGAATGCCCTCCCGGAGTTCGCCATCTGGAAGATCCGGGGAACCTCCAAGAGGGCGCCCCTGGATGACTGCAGGGCCTGATCCAGGACACGGCGGTTGAGGCGGTCCCGCAGATAAGCAGGGCCCAGACTGTAGAGGGCCTTAAAGGTCAACACCAGCACCTTGAAGACTATAGCCAGTCAGTGCAGAGAACGGAGCACCGGTGTTCTATGCTCCCGACGGCCCATCCCCGTCAGGAGGTGGGCCACCACGTTCTGCACCAGCTGCAGTGTAGTGCTATAAAATAGTTTGAGTTATAGCAGAGGTGGGGAAATGGCGGCTCTATAGTCGCATGCAGCTCTTGGGCACTTGTACTGCTGCTCTTGCCAGAAATGGCTGTCTGGGGGCACGTCTATGTGGCTCCCTCAGAAGCAAGAGAAAGCGAGCCACCATTTTGGCTGCTGGAGCCTTGTGGGGGCGTAAAAGCAAGGGAGCATGCTTGCTGCTGCTTCCCAAACCCACCAAACTACCTCAAAGCCAAAGCTTTGATGTAAGCGGGGAAGTGGGGGAAGCAGCACTGCCCCATCACCAGAATTGGGGAAAGACATGATTGATGCAATGCTTCTTGGGGCTCTTGGCAACGTGAATAACTTGGTACACGATTCTTGGGCTTGAAAATTTTGCCCACCCCTGGGCTATAGGATATCTCTTATCTAAGGTTACCTATCTGGCTTCTGTGCGTAGTATCAGGATTAATTTTGTTATCCCAAGGTCCTTTTTCCTTTAATATCTCCAGTGATGACAGTACCACAATTACTTTAATAACTTGTTTTTCATTAAGGGGCTTTAAATTACCGTAACATGTGTTGGAGCCTGTTGCAATACCATATTTTAGATTCTGTTTGAGATCTCATTTTAACAGACATTTTAACTATTTCGTTCGGTAAAAAATTAAAATATCAAAACTACCATAGAGTAGTTTTCATGGTGGAGGAATTGATGAAAAATGTGGATTGGTACATGTAATAGGGCAGGCCTGGCCCCGGGGTAAGCCCACAATAGTACAAGTCTCATTAATGTCGGGAAACAGCCTTCCTGCAATCCCAGCCCTATCTAGTCCTTGTCCAGCCAGGTCACAGTCCTCTGGCTGGTTACAGTTACAGACTATTTCAGGCTGCTTTAGGACCCTGGACAGCAGCCCTCAGGAATGCAATCTTTAACACTCCAGTTATGAGGCCCTTGCTTATTCCAAGCACTCTGGTAGCTGGTCTCCTTGGTTACCTAGCTGGCATAGCAGCTTCACCATCATCAGGACCACAGTCAAGGTCCATGTGGAGAGCGCTCTCTGGCCACAGCCAGAAACAGACTGCCGCCTCCTCCTCTAGGCTTGGTCCCTTATATTGCTCCAGGGGGCATGGCTAGCCCTTCAGGCTTTCAGCCCTTAAAGGGCTAGTACATAGCCACACACTCTTGTTTCTTTCATGTCCTCCCTGCCCCCTTCCCCCCCCCTTTCTGGGCTGACCTTGTCACACCCTTCTCCAGCCGTCCCAGCCAGTTTCCTGGTGTACCCCAGCTTCTCATCTCCTGAGGCTGGCACCTGTGGCACTCTTAAAGGGGCAGCAGCCCCGGAGACTGCTCTCTGACACAGTACAGAGAAAAGCAATGAGTTCTGCCTCCAAAATCAATCTCCTATCCCAGATTTCATTCTGTTGTCTTGCCTTAATGGCCTGCTTTTACAAGAAATCTAAATCAAGCTGTGATATCATCTGCTTTCTCAACATGCTGCTCCTCATGTGCTAGTTTAGCCAATAACTTTTCATAGGTAACATTTGTCTACATAACTGGCTGGTTGCTGGTATGCATCATTTCATCAGTCCACCATGTTTCTCAGTGACAATGTTATAGTTCTGTCTCAGTTCTAAGAAGTCAGCAAAGATGAGTGGGGGGAGGCTGGGAGAGGACTTTCCAGTTAAATATATATTGGCCGTTTTCACACAGACACTCTAACACTGATAAAATGGGTGTTACATTTTATTATACATGTTGCAGAGCACACCTGCAGCCCTGCAACATATATAATAAAATGTAACACCCATTGTATCAGTGTTAACGTGTCTGTGTGAAAAGGGCCATAGTCATAACAAGCTTCCTACTACAGCAGCCTAGTTAAGATTTACTGTACAACAGTTTGAGAGTTATCAAACTACAAATTAAGTATTATAACGGTGACATAGCTTTCAAAATTCTCCAAGCAAGATGTAAGTCTACAAAGATTATTTCACGTACTCGAAAACAATATTTTACATCTTGTAAACAATTAAGGCTTTTTGACCTCTGATAATTGGATGAATTTCTACTTCCAGGTCTTGCTGATTTATTTATAAAGGTTTGGGATTTGGTTCTTGATCAAGAGAGGTTTTTTCATGTTTCAGTGGAAATTGAAATGCATAAAAGGTTTTTACAGTACTATGATAGAGGCAGTACATCATTTACACAATTTTGCAAAGTTAAGGATTTATAAATAAATTTATAATTATTTATGAATGCTGAGCAGTAACTTTTTGTACACACTTCTACAGATTTCTTTGCTAACGCAGATGAGACATCAAAAATGGCACAAAGCTTGGATAATTCAGAAGGAGTTTGTTTTGTTCCATCTTTTAGTGGCCTCCAGGTAAAAATACTGTCCTGATGGAAATGACATGTTTATATATAAAGTGCAATATCTTATTTGCTTATCACTGTATGGTATCTATTCTGTTCAGGTTTTTGTACCATCCACATCATCGTGGCATCCAAGAGGTTCTGTAGCTGAGCACCTAAAACCATTACTGCTTTTATCCTCAAAAAAACCCTGTGAGGTAGGGAAATACTGTGTAGATGGGGAACTGAGGGACAGATAGATTAAGTGACTAGCCCAAAGTTACAGAAGAAGTCTTTCAAAATCAAGGGAGTGTGAACACAGATGTCTAGCAGCAACTCATTCCAATGTTTTAATCACAAGACCTTTTTCCCAGTCAGTCAAATAACCGATTTTATGTCATTACTCTTCAACCCTTCAAAATCGCTTTTCTAAATTGGGACCTTAAAGTGTAGCATTATTGCCTGTGTAACCAACTATAAGGTGAGGATTTATTTAATAACTAGGGGCCCAATCCAAGGTCTACATGCACACCAAGTGTGCGCCACGTTGCATCAAGTGCAGGATAAGTGCACGTACCATACATTTGGTATGGTATGCATACCAAATTAGTGCATGCATAGACCTTGGATTGGCCCCTAGATTTTTAATCTGAAGGGTTTTTTCTGTTTTTTTTTCTTTTTTTAGTAATCCTCAGTGTGTATGAACTAGGCTTGTTAAAATATATAATCTGTTTCCTTCAATACTCCTGTCTATGTTTTGGTTGTTGGTTTTTATGTACTTTCAAATTACCTGATGTATGTATAATACCTTAACATTTTTCTTTCTTCCCTTCTTGGATTCAGAAGTGCAATTTTTGGGTTTGTACCTGGTCTGCTTCAGGCAATACCTCTTGATCAATCTGTTCTTTGAACAAAGAATCTCTGCCTGTTTGGTTTACCAGACGTCCAACCCACTGAGCAGTGATTCTTTGCCTTTACCTTAGCATTCATAAAATCTCAATAAGTTTTGCTTGAGTGGTAGACACCTTGATTTATATAAGCTGCATTCCCTTGGCTGATTTGCATCCTTTCCATCATATTGAATGATTTCTTATTATATATAGCTTCAGGCCAAACTTTCGTGGTTGCTGTGAGGAATCTTGGGAGGAAAAATGGTTCGAAGACTTGGCAGACTCATGATCGTGTCCACAGCATATCCTACTCAAGGTTCCAGTGGTGGGTTCAGTGTGCCTGGGAGACACTACAGATGCAAGGCTGGGAGCTTGGCACCTTGTCATCTGTTGTGGGGAAGGAATGGCCAGACCGGAAAAATGAGTGTGTGAATACTGGAGGGAGGGTGTATGCTGGGACTTGTGGCCAACAGGAAGAATACGGAGGAATTAGTTGCTCAAAGACCTGTACTTTTATACCTGTCACCCACACTTCTGTTCCTGCACAGACCTCATTTATTGTCCCAAGCAGTGACAAGGAGGTACATAAGTTCCTCCAACTAAAAGAAACACTATATATTTAGGAATAGAAATGTTAGGAGGCAATCAACAGGTGAGTGAAACATTGTTCAGAATAAGTCTCTAGACTCCTAGTGGACAGGTTTGCATATCCCAAACCTCCTTACGTTTCTCCTGGTTAGGGTGCTGTTTAGTGGCTTGCTAGGTTTCTCTCTGTTTAGTCCTTCCCTTTCCACCCTCAACATGGCCACTGGTTCAAGGATGGTACTGTGATTGCATGAAGCACTGACCGTGTGGCAGTGTTCTGGGCTGTGCACTCTAGTTCCATCAGTCCTTTCTATGTGATGGTGGAGAGATGATTATCTACTACTTGCTGGCACAGGTTCTTGAGCGACTGCTCCTCTGTACTCTGCCTGTCAGCCAGCAGTTCCAGCATCGCCTCATGCCTACCTGTATTCTCTAGGCGTGCCTTCGGGGGTTTCACGTCCCTCCTTTGCTCTGCCTCTTCCATGACATTCCATGATCTGGCCTAGAGTCTCCCCAGTGGGAGAACTGGCTGTGAGGAAATTATACAACAAATCTGTGCGATGCTTCAGTTCTTCTGGTCCTGGACTTTTGTCACTGGGGTGGATGAGCTAGATCCTGGAGTTGCTATGAAAAGAGTGAAATAGCTGGTTATGCTTGGCTCTGCAAACAGTTATTCCCTTCTCCCAGGGAATTCTTTCCTCCCTTCTCCCAGGATTCCGGACATGTGGGAACTGAGCATACAAAAATAAATGTTCCGAGCACCTATTGTTCTGCTCTCTGTAGCTGCTTGGGGTGAGGGAAGGAAGGAGTCTGCACGAGGACAGTGTAGATACAGAGGACTAGATGAATGCAGTGAATAAGGCCACTTTCAGACATGCCCCCCTCCCCCCCCCGCGTGCATATTTGGGCAGCGGGGGGGGGGGATGCGCAGCCCGGATATGCGTGGGGATTGGCTGGTCTGAATGCCCCCCTCCCCCCCACGCGACTTTGCTGGCAGACCCGTGCATGGATGCAGAGCAGGAAATCGAGCTCTGCATCCATGTGCATGTCTGCCAGCAAAGCCGCGCCGGGGGGAGCTTTCAGACTGGCCGATCCCCACGCATATCCGGGCTGCGCATTCCACCCTGCAGCCAGAATATGCGTTTGGGGGAGGCATGTGTGAAAGTGTCCTAACATCCATTCACAACAAAATGGTGATTATGGCCCTTCTGCTTCCCTCCCATGTGGATGCAGGTATGATTGCTCAGTGGGCCAGCAAAGAAGGTATGCACGGTACTTACCAAAAGTAGTCAGTGCGCTCATCCGCAATGGGGGATGATCAAGCTCTTTTTCTATGTTGCGTCTGACACATGATCTCCTTCGTGTTGCATCAGATTCTACGCTCTGGGACAGGTCCTGCTTCTGGGCTTCGGTCCTGTATAAGTCTTGGAGCAATTGCTGGAAGTCAGAAAGCTCCAAGAACAGGATCTTGCTCTCGGGAGCAGTGCACTAGTAGTAAAGGGTATTTGTGAGATCCAGGTGATCATCTTTCTGAGATTCAGTTCTTAGCCGCACTGTAACATCATCCATCAGCATGGCTTTTCCTCTTGCAGCCATTCCCTCCCATCTTGAGCAACCGCTGGGGGATTGGGGAGGTAGGGGTTGGATGTGGGAAATGGGGAGTTGGGTGGGCTTTGTGGAGGGTTGCAGGGAGGATTGGGGGTTGTTTTTGTCTTTTATTGTTTTATGGACTTTTTAATATGTTTTTATATGTGTTTTATATGTTTTGTTTGTAACCCAGCCTGAGCCTTTTAGGGAAGGGTGGGATAAAAATCTTTGGACACACCAGGGAGGAAGAGAGGGCAGGCAGGCGGGCATCACCAGCTCAAGCTGGATCTCCCTGGAAGTACTTTGGAGTGTTCTTCTGTGAGGAGCAATCAAGGGATGACTGTTGTTCCTCTGTTGGCAATGTTTTTCATTGCTTTTGTTTTCCCCAAGCAGGAAGAACTTCACTACTTGAACAACAATTGATTAACAAACTTCCCTGATGAAGTAAAATGCAAAACAAAGTCCAAGCAAAGGCCTCATTTGTAGCAGCTTCTTTTCAGTTTCTGTTCCCTTGCAACTATTTGTGCAGCAGAAACTACAGGGACTTCTCCCTTTCAAGAGTCTTGGGTATCTAGCCCCTGGTTCAGGAGCATTTCTCCCCAGAGAGTTTTTTCTACGTGCTCTCATTCCTTGAGAGTGGAAGCGGAAGCTACAATGTCCTTCTTTTCTCTCCTACTCAGACTCTTTTCTTCTTCCCAGTTTACCATCTGTGGGTGTACCTCCTCAAAGAGTACCTATGCTAGGCTGCCTTAGTCACTGTACTTGCTTTATTGTAGCTTGCTTTCTCCTTGTCCTGTTGTAACACCTTGGTTCAGAACGCTACAAGAATGCTCACCTTGAGAACCTGCTTCCCTAACCACTGAGTTTTTTTGTAATAGTTTTAATCTGTTGACTTCATGACTACTTATAGGAATCACCGCCTTACTCCAGGTGTTGAGATATGTGTGGTAGTTCTCTGGCTTGTACAGGGGCATAGACTTGGATGGGCTCGGCAGCAGAAGATAGAATGGTGCCTCCCTTTGACTTTGGGGCAGCGGACCCTGGAGCCAGGATTGGGGGGAGGGGGCATCAGGAGGGACCATGAGGCTCGGTCACTGGGGTTGGGGTTGCCACAGCAGGGAAGGCAGAGCAGGCTAGCTGGGGAAGCCAAAGGTAGCAGAACAAGGTATGGCAGGTGGTTGCTCCAGCAGAAGAACAGGCAGGTTGGAGTTGCTGGGTCAAGGGTTGCTTGGGATCACTGGGGAGGGACAGGGGGTTGGGGAGGGGGGAGCCCAGGTCACTGAGGAGGTGGCCACCAGGGGCAAGTGTCACTTTCTGGGATTCCAGGCAATATGATGTCTGACCCACAGAGGTGAGATTGCAGTGGGGGCATGGGCCCTCGTAGGATCCAGGATTGCCAAGTTTCGAAGGGGAGTGGGATTTGAATTGTTGGGGCGGAGGGATGGAGCGGTGCTCATAAGGCCCAGGATTGTTGGGGCAGGAGATGGATGGAGTCAGTGGAATCTGGGGTGCTGGAGCAGGACCAGCGGGGACCAGGGTTGCCAGGCAAGAGTCCAGGAAGGGAAGGGATCTGGGCTGGCCAGGGTGGGGGCCTCAAGTGGAAGCAGGCTCCTTGGTGGTTAGATTTGGGGATTGCATGGGAGGGTGGACAAGACCCACCAGAGGCAGAGCAGCAAGGCACGCTCTAATAGGGAGATGGGGTCTGTCTGTTCTTAGAGGGAGGAGTGGATTGGCCACTCAGTGCTTGTTCAGGCTACCGGGCCCTACCCCCTTATGATGGTTCCACTCCTCCACCCCTGCTCAGGTAAGGTCCACCCCCATTCAAACTCTGGACATAGGTGGGGGCAGCATGAGGTATTACAGTTGCACCAGGGGCCTCCCAGGCTCATGGTCCCTGGTGCAGCTGCATCTAAGAAAGCTACGCGCCTATGATTGTATCAGTTGTTAGAATTTGTTTCTTTAACTAATGTCTTTGTTTCATGCGTCTCTTTACATTTTTATAAATTGAAAGCAATGAAAAGCAGATCTATACAGGATGGGGGGACAGTGTTGTAGATTTTGTTATCATAGATCATTTTTTAATGACTCGTGAATAGCTTTTACTGGGGAAAAGGGCTTCCTTAAGAGATTGTTATGAGCCTAGAAATTTCTATGGAGAGCACTGGTGAGAAGTTATTTACGGTACAAAAAAGTTATTGTACATGATGCTGTGCATGCAGCTATAGTGATCAGAGCTGACATCATACTTCATATTTACTCATTTGCAAAGCTTAAAGGGATGTTGTTAAATCCTTTAATGCCTGAATTTTACATGCCTTCAAAATATTTTATTCATAGATATCTTGTCCTGATATTATTTGTCGAGTGCCTAAAGCACACTTCATCACACGAATATGTAAAATTTTGATATTTTATTTCAACATTTTATAAACTGCTTAAATTAACTCCAGTGTTAGACTCTTTCTCATTATGAAAACCTTGAATTCCCATAGCTATATTAGCTATATCTAATACTCTTTTATCCCTTGAGTGTAATAAACTGGAATTTTAATAACTGGATAGAGAATCTTTGTTTGCTTCCTTGGTGCTCCTGTCCAACGCCATAAAGTCTTGAGCTGTGAATGTTTTCTCATTGGTACGAAATTTTAGCTTAGAATGTTTTTCAGACCAAACAGCTTAGTTAGTAGAATTGAAAAATATTGCCTTTTGTGTGGATAAAAACATCCTCGGTTGTGTTCTATTTGTTTGTGATACGAACTGCATGCATAGCCTAAGCTAATCGTGAGTGGTTTCCAAAGGCAATGTAAGACTTTTCTTTTTGGCCAAGTGTTTGGCAGACAGGGATGGGATGAAAGGGGGGTGGGGAGGGTTTAAGAGATTTTTATATTGTAACCTACCCTGAACTTCAGGAGAAGGGAAGGATCCAAGTTGAAATAGATAAATAAATAAATGAATAAAATCTCTTTATGATGAAGTTTAAGAAGAGATGTAGGCTATTTGTCCTATAATTGCGTGCACATTTCTCTGACTGGCCCGTCAGAACAATTTACTAGTGTAACCCAGTATGGGAATCTCCACTTTTATTTTTAATAGTGAAGAGGATTTCTCAAATAGTGTAAACATAGTAGGGATGGGTATTCAGATCTGTAATATGCAGATTTAATTACAAATTTGTATTATGGATTCATATTAAATCCATAAAAATAATTTTTAGAAATTAAAAAAATCATTGTGCATGTACAAAAGGACCCCTGGGCTGCACAGCCCTTTCCCAAAATGGGGACGATGCATTTTTAAAAGGGTGACACATGCACAGAACGACCCTGTGGCCATATTGCGAATATGCAGTGATTTAAAAAAATATTTATTTTATTTATTTATTTTTAAAAAATTAAATACAAATCCATAATCTGAATCCATAATGGCATGGCTGTTTACAGAATAATACGGATTAATCTGAATCCTAATGCCCATCCCTGATAGGTAGGTGTTGCACACTTCTTTCTTCTGTAGTCCGCTTGATCATTAAATTGCCATCTAACACATAATTTGTGTTAAATGAGCATACTGTCTGTTTGTCTCCTGCATCTATCCTCCTTTTGTAGAACCTTGAAGTCGTCTTCAGCCAGAGCGGATGAAATTCAGCTGCACTGATAATTTGGATCATAGTAGAGATGGTATTCTTTTTCACATTACTAATGTTCAAAAATACTACTCCTGTACTGAGTCTGTGTTCCAGTATATGGATATGCCAGCAAGCACTTTTGGGCCTCTTTGGAGTCCTACTGACTTCAGTAGAGCACTTGAAGGTACTGGGAACTACATTAGTGCCTCCTGATTCAGAATCAGTTGCCTAAATCAATATCCACGAACTGATGAAACTAATGAATTAAAAACAAACTCTAGACTAGACACAGAAGAAAGCATTTCTGGAGCTCAGCTATTTCATGTCTGGGATGAGCCTATTTATCAGACACTTTCCTAAAAGCACAAATTTGATTGCAGTGTAAGATCCTAGCATAGCATGGATGAGGAATGCTTAGAAGGTAATATTTTCAGTTCATAGGAAGAACTGAGTACCTGTTGATCTTACCTGGGACAATTAAACTATGATTTGAGGCCTGCCTGACCATTGGGTGGGAATATTCCTGTTGAAGTACATATTTAATATGACCTTTTTCTTGCTTCATTATCACAATAATCCCTTTTAATCTGTGTCTAGTCTGTGTGTGCACTGCAACTGATATGTTATAAAAAGCTTTTAACTAAAGTTAACTTAGTGAAAGCTCTCTGTCTATCATTATTACCTTTTTGATGATTCACATATCTACCAATAAGGAGACTTTTTTTATTCTTAATGGTATTAATAGCACTGAACTAATAATTTCAGTCTCTGAAATAAGAAAGGGTGACTGCAAATTGGAAAAGATCTTTGTGTAGCCTCTACTGACTTGAAAACTATGATCTGTTTTTTTTTTTTAATTTGGAGTCTGTATATAACCTCCTACCCTTCATCTTGGGCATTGGGCTGTCACTTAATCTAACAGGTGATGAGAACCAACAATTCCTATTCATATCCATGAGAATTGTTAGAAATTCAGCACCTATAAGAACTGAGCCCTTAAGGTATTTCTGGTTTACACCTACACTCTCTCTCTCTCTCTCTCTCGCCCTCTTTCTCGCATGCTTTTATGCTTCATTTGTATGTTTTGGGGCTTTTCTTGCACACAAAGTGGAATAACAGTAAGAGCTGTGTAGCAATGAAGCAAGTTGCCTTGGGAAGTTGTAGACTCTCCATCACTGGAGGTTTTCAAAGAGGCTGGACAGCATCTGTTGTGGATGCTGTAGTTGTAGTCCTTCTGCATCCATGCAGGAGGTTGGACTTAAGACCCTCTAGGTCCCTTCCAACTCTAAGATTCTGTGATTCTAATTAATATTAAGGTATGTTCAAAATTCTGCTGTAACTAGCATTTGGCTGACCAAAAATTTTTAAAGCTGGTTTTTAATCTAGGCAGATATTTTTTTAAACTGAAAGACATACCATTTTTAGAATGTGCTTAAGGCCAAAGAGAGTGACACGTTCTCACTTGGATTCACCCAAAACGTAAAGCAGAGATGGGATGCTGAAGCAAATCTGCCAGTCTTTCTGTGGGGTGAGATCACATTAGTTTTTGCTTGTGCTGGAAACAAAGAGAACTAACTTACATCTTAGTGTTGAAAATATTAATATAGAAGTTTAATACAAAATTATCGTGGCTCTGGGTTTTTTCAAACTTAGTTAGCTTTCCCCAACATAGAACTTTAGGGAGGAGTACAATATTATTAAACAGCTGTACAATAGAATAAGTAAGTCCTTTTAAAAAAATAATTTAGAATAGGTGGTACTTAACATACACCATTGCAAGAAAATGAAGGCAGCAAATGGAAGCCTTTTGTCAATCAAGATTAGTCTATAGAACTCATTTGCTGAATTTAGACACAAAATAACACTGTGCACGGCTTACATATTTTAATCTTCTTACTATGCTGCCTCTTATTATCATGTGTAAGTTATTTTTTCTTACTACTTGAATCCTTCCACAGACACCTACAGCTATAATTCGTTAATTCATTTTTATTGTCAAACTTTTACTTTAGGTTCCAGTGAATGATCCTTATGCCTGTGCCTCTTTTATGGGGCTGAAACCTTCCACTACCAAAAACCATCTTATTCGAGCTGTGCTGGAATCTATAGCTTTCAGGTACTTAATGCTGTCTTACTTATTTAATCACCTCCTTCAATCTATTTTCCTTTTCCTTTGTTCTTCTGTATTTTGATCTCTCGTATTATGAGGTAATGCAATTCCTTGCTACATGAATATATAGACTTTACAATTTGTGCAGTTTTGACTTATTATTTATTATTTATATAGCATCAGCAATGTTCCTAGCACTGTACAATCCACAGTTAGAGACAGGTCCCTACCCCTATGGGGCTTTACAATCTGAGAGAAAAGGGAGGGGGATATGAGAGAGAGGTAAACATCAGGAAAGACGAGAGTACATTCATGAGGTTGAGAAGTTGCAGGCTCATGTGCTTCGCTTAGTTACAGGTAATTAGATTCTGAGTGAGGGGGAAAGGATGCAGTATCACTCATGACAAGCTAGGGAAGGCCTGATGGAAGAGGTGCGTTTTCAGGAGGAATTTGAAAGTTGGGAGGGAGGGAGTGGTGTGAATGTATCCAGGGAGGGAGTTCCAGGCATGAGGGGCAGCAAGGGAGAAGGGGCAAAGACATTTAGAGGAGCAAGGGGTTCACGAGCAGGCGAGTGTGGGGGCAGAGGAGGAGCGAAGCTCTTGGGGTAGGAGCGTGGCGGGATACAAGAGCAGAGAGAGATGGGGGAGCAAGGCCATGAAGAGCCTTGAAGGTGAAGGCCAGGAGCTTGTGCTGAATGCGTTCCTGTAAAGGGAGGCAGGGTGGAGAGGAGAGGCTGTACATAGTCAAAGCAATGGTTAAGGTGGATGATTTAGGCTGCGGATCATTGAATGAAGATGAGGGGGGCCAGATAGAGCAAGGGAGGCTAGTAAGGAGGAAGCTGCAATAGTCAAGGCGAGAGATGACTAGAGCATGGACTAGGGTTTTTGCAGCAGCAACAGTAAGGCAAGGTCAGATTTTAGCAGTATTGTACAGAGCAAAGCAACAAGATTTAGCAACAGCCTGGATCTGAGGTTTAAAGGAGAGGGAGGAGTCGAAGATGAATCCCAGGCTACGGGCCTGAGGAACCAGCTGGATGGGGACTCCCTCAATGAAAATTGAGAGGGAAGTAGGAGGGGAGTGTTTTGGGGAAATGATGTGGAGTTCAGTCTTGGCAATATTAAGCTTGAGTTGGTGATGAGACATCCGGGCAGAGATGTCAGCAATACAAGTCTGAATGGCATGGGAGAGCATGGAAGTGGAAAGAGAGAGTTGTGTGTCATCGGCATACAGGTGATGCTGGAAGCTGTGGGTTTCAATGAGTTTACCCAGAGAAAGGGTGTCAAGGGAGAAGAGAAGGAGGCCCATGACAGAGCCTTGGGGAACTCCCACAGAGAGGGGGAGTGATGTAGAAGGACACTAGCCGGAAGAGTCAGAGGGGTCAAGAGTAGTCTTCTTAAGGATAGGGGAGACGGTAGCGTGTTTGAAGGCCAATAGAAATGACCCAGTAGAGAGGGAGAGATTCATGATGTACAGCAGAGAAGATGCAGCGGTGGGGGCAATCAGTGTTAGGAGGAGAGAGGGGATGGGGGCAAGTGGAGGGGTTGGATAAAGAGAGGAGGAAGATGACCTCATCAAGAGAAGGTGGGGAGAAGGAGAACAGAAGAGAGGCAGCAGGGGGAACATCAGAGAATGAGGTGTAGGAGGGAGAGGGTTGAGAAGCGATTGCAAGGCAGAGTTTATCAATCTTGTTGCTGAAGAAGTGAAGATCCTGTGTGGGGAGTGAGGAAGGAGTGGGAGGACAGGGAGGCTTCGGGAGGGAAGCAAATATGGAGAAAAGATGGCATGGGTTACAGGAGTGGGATTCAATTAATGTGGCATAATAGTGGTCTTTGGCAAGGGAAAGAGCATTGCTTAAACGCAGAGAACGCAAACTTGAAGCGGAGAAAGTCAGCGAATTCACGAGACTTCCACCAGAGGTGCTCAGTAGCCAAGAGCAGGATCTGAGGTTGCGGATGGTAGGGGTGAGCCGGGGATGTGGGTTTATGCAATGGATAGGACGGCAGGAAAGGGGAGCATGGGAGTCAAGGGTGGAAGAAAGGGATGAGTTGAAGATAGAGATAGCAGAGTCTAGGCAGGTGGTAGAGGCGACAGATAAGAGATGAGGGGAGAGGGAGGAAACAAAGTCAAGAGGGTCAACAGGATGAAGGTCACGGAAAGAGTGAGAGGTTGAGGAGGCAGGTGGGGGCGACTGGGAAAGATGGAAGGAAGCAAGGTGATGGTCCGAGACAGGAAGGGCGTCAAAGGAGAGACCCGAGAGAGAGCAGTTCTTAGATAAGATTAGGTCAAGGGAGTGGCTGTCGCGGTGCATTGGGGCATCCGCCCACTGGCTAAGGTCAATGAAGAGGTCAGAGAGATGAAGTGGGAAGCAGCACTGTCAGAGCGGGTGTCCATGTGGATACAGAAGTCTCCAAGAATGAGGTGGGAATATTATTATCGGAAAGAAAGTATATATAGAATATATTAACAGTAGACACGGCTTCATCATTGTTCCTAATCCGTAGAAGGTTTTCCATAATCAGGTGTGTTTATAAGGGCTCACTGCTTTTGTTAATGACGTGACAATATATCAGTCCTTAAATTAAAACGTTCTTGGCTCATACATGATTGAAACCTGGGCCTTGATCCAAGGTCTGCATGCCTGCGTGGACCTCCTACCCATGTGTGTGTGCACACACAGTATGCACCTGCATGGCAGTCCGGGTAAAGTCCCCTTTCTCCCTCTGTCTCCGGGCTAATCCTCCGCACGGGTAGCTCTGCGGATGGCCGCCGGGAGGCAGAAGAAGAAATGCTCTTTTGCGCATGCGTGCAGAGCTATCCCACTGATTTCCTCAGTCCATCTTCTGCCTTTGGGCCATTGGGTGCTTCAGTTCTCCTCTCCAGGACCTGGAAAACAAGAAGGACAAGTAAAAAAGAAAATCGATGTTAAAATCCTAAAGGACAGTCTCTAGTGCTTGCAGCCCGGTTAAACAAAAAAAAAAAAAGAGAGAGGGTTTCTAAGTGAGCGGGCGGGGCATAAACAGGCGGCGTTCTCCCCGGCGGGGAAACGCGGGAAGCCCAGTCGGTTCCTCCGCAAATCGCCAGGGAACAGGGGAGCAGAACACTGAAGCCCTTCAAGTAGGGCAGCAGTGAAAGCCTCCCCCCACCTCAGAACGGCACCGCACTGCGGGAGCCGTTCCAGCCACGGCGCATTCCTCAGCAGCAGCATCAGGCGCGCGGGACAAAATGGAGGAACTCTCGGAAGAGAGGGCGCAGCAAGCAGCATCCCCCCAGGAGGAGAGGCAAGTAGACATGTCCTTCCTGGCAAATACTATGGGGAAAATTTTGCAGTCCATCGACAAGCTACGTGAACGGCAAGCCAGGGAACCCCACAGCAGACCCTCCCCCGCCCCTAGGGCTAAGAAAGCCAGGGTGGGAAAATCCTCCCAGAGGGCGGGCAGCAGTAGGCGAAAAGGCCCACAAGGGGGAGCCAGAGACAAACCATTGGACTCATAGCTCCTCTGATGAGAGTACTGCCGAACCTCAGCCAAAAAAGCACAGAGAAGCAGAGGAGGGGCAAATCATCTCAGCCTCTGACATAGAATCTGAGCAGGAGTGAGGGGACCTGGAGGGAGCAGCTTCCCAGGAAGCTCCCCTAGAGCCACGAGACAGTGACAGGCAGTTCCCTTTAGCTTATAGGGAACAATTCCTGGCTCAAGTAGCAAAGACCCTACAACTAACAGAGAGACAGAGTAAGGAGGACTCCTCGCACTCTCAGGAGGAGGAACAGAGGGATTATATCCCTTCCCTGCATGGCAAGGAGTTGGGGGTGCCCCTAGATAGGGTTTTCGAAATCTAGTCATACAGGACTGGAAGCATCCAGATAAAACCATTAGGATGAACAAGACTCAGTCTTCATTGTACTCCTTCACTAGGAAAAAAGAGCCTATGTTTAGAAACCCGAAGGTAAATGCCGCGGCAGTTTCACTAGCCTGACAGACAGTTTTCCCCACTGAGGGGGACTGTTATCCTAGGGATCCCACTGACAGGGCCATAGATGCCTCCTTACGCAGAGGCCTAGACTTATCTGCCTCTTCTCTAAGGGTTAATATCATATTGTCCTACGTGGCAAGGGCTCTCATGGCATGGATGCAGGAGGCCCAAGACCCAAACATTTCTGAAAAGAGAGCACAAATCATCTCCTCTCGAATTTCCTTAGCCACAACCTTCATGGCTGACGCCACTACGGATGCCATGAGGTGGGCTGCACGAGCCCTAGCTAGCAACGTGGCAGCCAGGAGGAGATTGTGGCTCAGGTCATGGCAGGGGGACGTCACGGCTAAAAACCTGTTGGTCTCAGCTCCTTATAAGGGCCTAAAGCTGTTCGGCGTATGCCTGGACAAAGGCCTGGCTGACGCGAATGATAAGTCAAAAAGCAAGAACCTCCAACAAGTGGGGACAAAAAAAATAAAATTTTGCAACCCAACATACAGGCCAAGAGGGGGATTTCTTCCCTTCAGAAGATTTCAGGGCCAGCCAAGGGAACCCCAGGGTAATTTTTCCTTTCGGAACAGGAACAACAAGCAGCCCCCCAGATTCGATAGGCAAAAGCAAAAGAATCCCAATCCCAACATGCACAAACAGGATGCATGACTGTATAGGGATCCTAGAAGTAGGGGGCAGACTGCATCTCTTCTCAGAATCTTGGGAAGAGTCGGTGTCTGACGCCTGGGTCAAGGAAACGGTGGCTTACAGCTATCATATAGAGTTAGCCCATCCTCCCCACCCAAGATTCCTCACCTCTCCCATGTCAAACTCCACAGAAAAACACAGAGTGATGACAGGGGAGATCCGGAGACTCTTGTCCATCAAGGCAATAGAATCAGTTCCTCCGGAGCAGGTAGGCCAGGGCCTGTATTCCATAATATTCTTAGTGCTGAAGAAGACGGGATCTTGGAGAGCAGTATTAGACCTCAAGCAGTTGAACAAGGCAGTAAAGCCACAAAAGTTCAAAATGGAAACAGTGAGTTCTATATGCCAGAGCCTGAGGTTGAGTGACTGGCTAGTCTTCCTAGATCTTCAGGAAGCATACCTGCATGTCCCGATCTGGCAGCCTCACTGCAAATGGCTCCGTTTCGGTTACCAAAACAAGCATTACCAATTCAGATTCCTGCCTTTCGGCCTATCTTCTGCTCCCAGGACCTTCACAAAGATACTGATTCCCCTGGTAGTGAACCTCAGACAGGAAGCTATCCATCTATACCCTTAGTTGGATGACCTCCTGATCAGAGCACATTCACACGAGAAGATTCTGCGGGACCTGGACAGGACTATGACCTACCTCAATGCTCACGAATTCCTAATCAATCAAGAGAAGAGTTTTCTGTCTCCAACTCACAGACTGGAACACCTGGGACTGATTCTGGATACAACCTCTGGATACAACCTCATCCCTCCTCCCAGACAACAGAAAATAAAAGCGCTGATTCACCTTCTATTCCACCAGAAAAGAGCAAGGCTAAAGTCTCTAGCCCAACTCCTAGGCCTGCTGGTGTCGTGCACAAGACAGTTCCAGTGGGGTCGACTACACCTAAGACCCTTGCAGCAGCTGCTTCGACCCATGCAGCTAGAACTGATAAGAGGCGCCAATCCCTGGGTGAACATTCCTCCAGGAGTCGCATACTCCATGTCCTGGTGGCTAAGACCAGAAATGTTTGCCAAAGGGGCACTGTTGACAGAACCCAACCGGGAAATTCTGACAACTGACGCCAGCCTTTCGGGGGGAGGGGGGGAAGGGGGCGCACTCCGGAACATCAGTGGTGCAGGGCCTATGGAATGAGAGGGACAAAGCACACAGCATCAATTTTTTGGAGCTGAAGGCGATCAGGCTAGCCCTGCGACATCTTACCCAGAAACTTCGCAACAAACGTGTTAGTTTACACGGACAATGTGACAGCAAAAGCTTACATAAATCATCAGGGTGGATCCAGAGCACCAGAACTACACAGAGAGGCGGTCAGGCTGTTTGCATGGGCACAGCAGAACATCCTATCCCTCAAGGCCTTACATATCAAGGGTCAGGACAACACACAGGCAGACTGGCTCAGTCGGACAGCTCTGGATCCCCACGAGTGGACCTTACACAAGGAGGTGTTCAGGGATCTGACGAGAACCTTCGGCTGCCCGGAAGTGGATCTCTTCGCCAACAGAAACAACGCACAAGTGCCAAAATTTATGTCCAGAACTCCATGCGGAACGGAAATCGCAATAGATGCGCTGAACCAGACATGGCCATCAGGCCTACTTTACACATTCCCTCCTTTTCCATTAATCACGAGGACGGTGGCGAAACTCATCAGAGCGAGCTCTTTCTCCTAATAACACCATGATGGCCAAGGAGACCGTGGTTCTCGGACCTAATAGAGCTCAGCACCACCCACATGAGATTGCTAGTGAGACCGGACTCACTACTCCAGGGCCCTCTACTTTACGAGAATTTACAGGTGCTGAGATTGACAGCATGGCTCTTGAACGCTCAGCTTTGAGGAGAAGAGGCTACTCAGAAGCTGTGCTGACAACACTGCAACAATCCAAGCGACCATCCACCAGAAGGTCCTACGGAGCGACCTGGAAAACTTTCACCCTATGGGCAACCCAAAGAGGCCATGACCCCTGTGCTGCAGAAATCCATATCATCTTACAATTCCTGCAAGACGGTCTAGAGAAGGGCTTAAAACCCAATACAGTAGCAAGACAATCAGCAGCAATAGACTCAGTGCTCCGGACAGTGGCAAATAGAAGAGTGTCCTCTCACAAACGTGAGACAGTTTCTGAGGGTGGCCAGGTCAATATCTCCACCTGTAATCCACAGGTGCCCTTCGTGGAGTCTCTCTCTAGTCTTGGACGCCTTAACTAGGCCTCCGTTTGAACCTCTAAAGCATGTATCCCTATACTATGCTAACACTGAAAGTGATATTCCTGGTCGCTGTCACATCAGCTAGGAGGGGCTCAGACCTAGGGGCTCTCTCTATGGAAGAGAATTTTTGTATTTTTCAAGACCAATCAGTGACACTTAGAGTAGATCAGGCATTTCTACCTAAGGTTAACTCCATTTTTCATAGGGCGCGGGAAATCTTTTTACCCTCCTTTTGCCCTAGACCATCTCACGCGAAGGGGAGAGCCTGGCACACCTTAGATGTCAGGAGGGCATTAAAGCTATATCTGGCCAGAACTCAGGGAATCAGAGCATCCACAGCTCTGTTTGTTAATATCAGACCAGGTTAGGCTGGTTCTAAAGCTTCTAAAACTCTGTTATCCAAGTGGGTGAAGCAGTGCATCATAGAGGCCTATAAGTCAAAACACAGAGCTCCACCCTGTAAGAGGGGCAGCTGTTTCGTATGCCTTTAAACAGAGAGCTTCCGACGAAGAGATTTGCAGAGCGGCCACTTGGTCCTCTCTGCACACTTTCGTAAAACATTACAAGCTGTAGATTTTTAAGTCCGCTGATGCAGCATTTGGCAGAAGGGTGTTGCAGGCGGTGCTGGAAGCTCCAAGCACTGCTGGCTCGCACCCTGAAGGAATCTACGGGCTCGGGTATATCCCATGTGGAGGATTAGCCCAGAGACAGAGGGAGAAAGGGGAATTGGTCACCTACCTTGGTGAATTCCTTTCTCCTCTGTCTATGAATAATCCTCCGACCCACCCTGCCAAAAAAGCAGCACTTAGAATTTAGATATCAGTAGGTTAGGGGATCAGGATATAGACCTAGGTGGGGACAGGTCAAAATTTTGATCCCTGACAGTCTTTTTATCTCAGACTACTGGTTATTGTTTCTCTCATGTTTCTGAGTTCTGTTGTTGACAAGTTTTAAGTTTATTTAGTGACGCTGACCTCGGCTGTGATATGGACTGATGAAATCAGCGGGATAGCTCTGCACGTATGCGCAAAAGAGCGTTTCTTCTTCTGCCTCCCGGCGGCCATCCACAGAACTACCCATGCGGAGGATTATCCGTAGAGAGAGGAGAAAGGAATTCACCGAGGTAGGTGACCAATTCCCGTCTCCGAACTGTGCCACCACCTGGCAGAGAGAACCAGGGCTGTAGCAGCAGATGCAGGTGGTAGCATGTTTGGGAGACTTTACCTGGCACACCATGCGTACACACACTGGGCATGCGTAGAACGGTACATTTGGTCCATGCGCTTGCAGACCTTTGATTGGGATCCTGGCTTCCAGCTGAAGTTTGCAATTTTGTTTTCTCCCTATTTATGTGTAGGAAGCATCTCTCCCTGCTTTATAGGTAGGTGTGAAGCTAGAATTTCCTTACAGTCCTTTAGAACTTAATACTTTTGGTCTTCAGTGCTCCGATAATATGGTAATTTAGAAAAAACTAAGCAAGACAAAATATTCTTTCTGCTGAACTGGGCTGCAGGGGCGTAGCTAGATTGGAATAGCCCCTGGTGCAGAAAATGGAATGGGGCACCTCTAATCTCCCTCCCACTGGCATGAGATGCAGCTACACCAGGCAGTGTTGGGCCCCAAAGGCTGATGGTCTCCGAAGTAGCGGCACCGCCTGTCCCTATTATATTATAGCTATGCCCTTGTGGCTTGCACTAAAGAAAATATGAAAACTCTTAGACAAGAATCCTAACAAAGCACTAAAATACGCTTTCCACCACCATGGAAAATAGGTGTTGAGATAAACTAAAGTTGTAGTCCTGACAGTCTGCCTTCTCTAAGGTAGCTGGCATGATTTTAAAACTGATTTCTGCTTCCTTCAAACTTCCTCTCCTGTCCTCCTTGATAGATTGTTACAACTAATAGTTTGTCTCTTGTTCATATTACATTGCAAACCATTTAGGGCAGAGACCAGGTCTTCATATGTTTTTGAATAATGTTTAGCATGGGAAGTCTTGATTCTAACTGGGGCCATGTCATAATGCAGATAATAGAGCCTAACAGACACAATTCTAGTTTATTTTTAAATTAGTTTGTGCTGGGAACTTGCAACGTATTCTTAGCAGTTTTGACCAAACGGAAGCACCTTTTTTCATATAGTCTACATATATGTATGTGAAATATAAATCTCTATTTCTGCTTACTGTCTTTCTGATAGAAACCAACAACTCTATGATACCATTGTGAGGGAGGTTCACATTCCACTTACATATATTCGGTATGTCCATATTATTTCCTATTATTATGTTGGAGTCATGTTTTTGTGTGGAGTGTACCTGAATTACTGAGAACCAGATAATGTCCAGGAGTGTAATGTTCATACTGATATAACTTCAAAAATGGTATGGACTCTTCCCAGGGAGAAATTTTTCAAATAAGTTATCTGAATTTGGGAAGTTTGAGGTGGATGTTGCATCATCTATTGAACTGTAATGCTCCAGGTTTTTTAATATGTAGAACAAATGTATGTGTACTAATTTTCTGCAAAGTCTACAGAATTAGTTATTGGATAAACGTCCAGTGGTACAGCAATAAATCTGGCACTTTTCTAGAATTTGTTTTTTCTGTGCTCCTGAGTGAAGGAATGTTTTGCAATTCCAGTGATACTCTCATGGGGTAATGTTGGCGAGTCCCAGCTTCTCCTGAGTCTTCCCTGGACATCACTTCTGGAATGATCCCCACCTGAACAGCTGGGTGGCAGAAAAAGGCCAAAAAATGTGCTGGAGCATTCTCAGCAGAGATCTTCTGTCTCGAACCGATAGGACGAAGCTCCGCAGCTCTGACTTTTCGCTCTCGCTTCCCAGAAGGAGACTTACTACAAATGCTGTCAAGGCTCTAAGGAAGGCCTTCCAAAACCAGGGAATCAGCCCCCCACCCTGGCGGTGTAGGGAAAGGAAAGAGCGGGAGCAGCAGGATCTTGGTAAATGTCCTGCATGCTTTTTTCAGCCCCAGTGCCGCTGCACAGACCAACAAAGTCCTGGTGCTCCTATCCCCTCTCATTGCAAAAAGGCGTAGCAACCTAGTCCTCTCCTCCCACCTCAGGATGGATGTGTCAGAGACCCATCAAAATGTAAGTCCACCTCCCCCACCTGTCCCACGCGGAGGCACTGTAATTGGAGATGTTAGGCCACATCCTAGCCCCCCTGGATAAATTGAGCGCCAGCAAGGCTCCCCCTATCAGCAGGAAAGAGGATCCACAGCCCAGCTCTCAGCAAACAAATCACCTTTGCTTTGTAGGGAAAATCCAGGTGCACAAGAAAGGGCAAAGAACCCACGGGGAAGAGGGCAAAACACAGGATAGACCCAAAGGACCATGATATCTTCTCAGGGGAGGAGCAGGAGCCAGAGAAAGAGCAGGAGGGGATCCAGCTGTCCTCGGGATGAAGAAGGCCCACCCTCCTAAAAGGGCAACTAAACTTCGCCCACAGGGCCCATCCATTATGACTAGGGGGCAGTGCCAGCTGATGAAAAGGAAGCCTCTCATGTCTTAGACAGACAGTCCTCTCCAGAAGAAGGGGAATATTCCTATCCCTCCTCTCCACTATTAGAGATTAATAAGAAGCCAGGCAGAGACTTCCCTATGCAGGCTAGGGACAGTCTATTCAGACAATCTTATAAAGCCTTAAATATTTAGGAAAAAACAGAGAAGGATCACTCCCCAGAGTCTTCAGATGAAGACTCATCCTGAGAATACCTCCCTAGAATTACCAGATAAAGGGAAAGGTCTGCTTCTTGATAAGACTTTGGAGAAACTGAATGAAAACTGCCGGCCAAGCACTTCCATCTGACAAACACAGGAGTCTCTTTGCTCTTTTTCGGCTCACAAGAGGGCATTGTTTGAGACCCCCAAAATAGATGCTACGGTGGCATCACTGGCAAGGCAGTCAGTATTCCCCTCAGAGGGGAACCTGTACCCTCAGACTCAACAGATATTGAGTTATCACTAAGGTGCAACTTTGATGCAACCTTTGCAGTCCTATGTATAGCTGTTACTTCTTCCTATGCCACTCACACTGTAGTTAAATAGTTTGAACAGGACAGGGACCCTGAAACTACCCTGAGAAAAAGTAGAATCCTGGCTTTGTGCATTACACTCACCATGGTCCTCCTCCTGGATGCCTTCACTGACATTCTCACCTGGGCATCCCAGGGCATGGCCACTAATATGGTCACCAGAAGGAGGCTCTGACTCAGAACTTGGAAGGGAAGCGTTCTCCCCAAAAACCTCCTCGTCTCAGGAGAGTATCAGAGCAAGAAGTTGTTTAGAGTGTGTTTCGATAAAGTGCCTCACACAAATCTAAGAAGTGTATGCTTCAGTGATTTACTAATACTAGCAGCCCTTTCATTTCTTTCCAAGACAATCTTATAGGTCTGCAAACTTCAGTTGAAGCATGATAGACCAAAGGGGATGAGGCCACTGGAAGCGGAACCCGAGAAAGCCAGGGCCAGACAGAAATAAGCAGGAGGCTGCCCACACCCCCAAGACGGACTCCTGACTACTACTAGTTAGACCTCACAACACACCCACTGGTAGGGGGCTTCAACTCTTCAGAGAAAGGTGGATGAACTCATTTTCAGACAAATGGGTTCTAGACATAGTAGCACAAGGATACACCATAGCACTGAAGAAAAACAACAGCAGACTATTTTATTCCCTCACCACCCTCAAAAAGACCAGCGAAACGTTGTGCCATGTCCAATGAGATCACCCGTTTTACATGACGTAGGGACCATAGAGAGAGTCCTGATCTCGGAAGAAGGCCCTGGCCCTTATTCGATCCTCTTCCTTGTACCAAAAAACCTGGAAGAGTAGTGCATAGTCCTCCATCTGAAGAAGCTGAAACTGTCAGTAAAGTTGAGGAAATTCAAGATGGAGACAATGACTTCAGTTTGTACAGCCATTCCTCCAGGAGACTGGCTAGCCTTTTTGGATCTAAAAGAGGCATACCTTCACTTGCCAGTACATCCAAGCCACCATTGCTTTCTCCACTTTTATTACGGAAAAACACACTGGCAGTACAGAGCCATTCCAGTTGCGCTTTCGACATCTCCCAGAACATTCACCAAGGTCTTAGTGCCACTCGTAGCCAACCTGCTTCTGGAGCGAATACATATCCACCCCTAACTGGACGACTTCCAAGTCCACTCCCTTTCAGAGGAGAGGGCCAAGAGAGATGTCCAGAAGACTGTCCAGTATCTCGAGTTCCACAGATTCATAGTGAATTACAAGAAGAGCTCACTGCAGGTAATAGAACACCTGGGAGTAACCACACACGACCTAACAGAGGAGAGGAAGGTGAAAATCAGAACCCTGGTTAGGCAGGTGCAGGGTCAGGACTACTTCCCTCTGAAGCAGCTAGCCAGTCTACAGGGCCAGATCCTACAATGAGCAAGGATGCACACGGCCTTGGAAGAAGGCCACAGCCTCTATTCAGTTCTATTCCTTATACCAAAAAACCTGGAAGCATGGCACATGGTCCTCAATCTGAAGAAGTTGAACTGGTCATTGAAGTTGAGGAAATTCGAAATGGAGACAGTGACTTCAAATTTGTACAGCCATTTCTCCAGGAGACTGGTTGGCCTCTTTGGATCTAAAAGAGGCGTACCTTCACGTGCCAGTCCATGCAAGCCACCATCATTTTTCCCACTTTTTTTTTTTTTTAAAAAACAGAAAAACACACTGGCAGTACAGAGCCCCTCCGTTTTGGGCTTTCAATCTCTCCCAGAACGTTCACCATGGTCTTATTGCCATTCATAGCCAACCTGCATCTGGAGTGGATACACATCCACCCCTACCTGGAAGATCGCCTGGTTCGCTCCATCCAGTTCCTACAATGGGAGAGGAGGCACTTGAGACTCTTTCTACGTTTCCTCGGACCATTTCAGGAATAAATCATGCAGGAGTTGAAGCCTCAAGTCCAGGTCACCCAGAGGGTCAAAGTTTCTCTCAGTTAGTGGCTCACAGACCACCACTTGTCAGCGGACGTGCCACCTGTTGGAGTCTCACTGAGTGGTGGTAACGACTGATACATATCTGACCGGATGTGGGGGCTCATTTGGGGAGGCTCTATGTTCAAGTGACATGATCCCAAACAAAGAAGAAGCATAAACTGACTGGAATTGTGGGCCGTACATCTTGTTCACTTTAAAAAAAGAGATAAGAAATCAAAATGTCCTAGTCTACACAGACAGTGTAACCGCCAAAGCATATTTTAACAATCAGGGCGGATCTATACCTCCAATCTTCCACAAGGAAGCGATAGAGATCCTACAGTGCGCCAAAACCAATCTCCTTTCACTTTGAGCTCTGCACATCAAGGGCATGGAGAATATCAAAGTCGACTGGTTGAGCTGGAGATAGTTGGATCCAAGGGAGTGGTCCCTAGATCCCTAGGTGTTCAAGTCAATCACGGGGTATTTTTAGACAAGTGCCTTCTCACTCATTACCCACCCATCATATATGTTGCAGGGCTGCATAGGGAGCCAATGCAGCCCTGCAACATGCATGATGGGTGGGTAACAGGTGAGCAGACGCTTGTCTAAAAGCAGTCATAGTGGCCTTTGGGTCCCCAGTTCTGGATCTCTTTGCCTCGGCACTCAACAGGTTCTTCTCACGACACAGTCACCCGGAGTCGGAGGGAATAGACATCCTAAACTGTTATCCCAGGTTCTCTCTAGGGGATATGGATTGTTTTAATTGTCACCCCAAAGGTTTTTAGTAATGATACTTCCTTTGTCTGTATAGATATAGGTGCACAAAATTCCACAAGACCACTTGCTATGCATGTAAGTGTCTTTATTTTCCGGTCTCTAAATTAGCTCACAATCTAATTGTGAAATAGCAAAGCAGTATTTTCCACCCCAATCTGTGCGAAGTAGCAAAGCAGTTTTTCTCACCCCGCTGATGGAATACAGCAAAACCCAGAAGAATGGCCAGTTCCTCTTTGGTAGAGGTGGGGACCCTCACGTCTGTCTCTCAAATGGTGTTGGTGGGGGTTGAGTCCAAAGAAGTGTCCATTCTTTCCAGTTTTTATACTCTTTTAGCTGCTCATGGCCTTCCCTCTGTTGATTTCAGCAATTACGTATTTTTTCCTCCCCATTTTAATCTTTCTCAACCAGTTTGATCCTTTATTTACAGTCAGTTGAGTAATCAGTATTTTTTTCCAATTTTATTTTCAGTCAATCGAGTGATCATGTTTTCAACACCTTATCTGTTAGCAGGAATGTTCTCCTTTTGGTTTGCCATTTATCATAGGGCTCCCCTTGTGGTCAGCTACTGACGGGCGGGTTCCTCTTTTCGTTAGCTATTACTGGGCCAGGGGTTGCTTAGAAAAGCTAGTATTTTTCCAGAATTAACTTTCATATACTGGTTAACTCTTGCATTGCCAGATCATTGCTAGGTTTAAAAAGTATTTTCAAGCAGTCCTGTAATAGGGCATCTTTGCCATCAGCCTGAATTTTTTCTTTTACCCTTACAAAATCAGCAATGGTCTGAGGGCCTACTATATGTCTTTCCTCCATTTCCAGTACTGAGCAAGGTGATAGCCAAAATAAAGAAATCTGCCACCAGGGTAAGCCTAATAGCCCCAGCCTGGCCAAGGAGGACTTGGTTTTTGGACCTTGGGGAGCTGAGCATGTCTCCTCCTCTGTCTCTGCTTGATCGCGAACCTTCTCGGGCTGGGCCCTCCCTAGCCTATGACGACCCTCAGCATCTGAATCTGACAGTATGGCTGTTGAAAAGAAAACCTTGCAGAGCTTAGGCTACTTAGAGCAGGTTCTGGACCATACTACTGGCGACACGAAGGGACTCCATGAAAAGAATCTGTGTGGAGGGTTTTTGCAGAGTGGTGTGCTACACACAACATAGATCCTTGCTAAGCCGATAGAAAAATCACTCAAGATTTCCTTCAAGAGGGGCTACAGAAAAGACTAAAACCTAATGCGCTATCCCGCCAGGTAGCAGCCATAAAAAGTGTTTGGGAGCCTCTTCAGGTCTAAGGCTAAATTCTCACCCTTGCATTAGGAGATTTTTACTGGCAGCCAGGTTAATGTCCCTTCGGTGGCTTAAAGGTTTCCAACCTGGAATTTGAATGTAGTGTTGAAAATCCTCCCTTTGAGTCCATGAGAGAAGTTTCCCTATATTTTTTGTCAGTTAGTCGGTTTTCTTATTGCCATTACCTCAGTGAGAAGGATTTTGGATCCGTTGAACCTACCCTTTCTATTTTTAAGAAAGAATCAGTTATATTGAGAGGCTAGACCCAGCCATTGTGCCGAAAGTCAATACCTTATTTCACAAGGCCCAGGAAATTTGTCTGCCTTCCTTTTGTCTTAACCTCTCATATCCCAAGGTGGTGGTGTGGCATACCTTAGATGTGCGTAGAGCACTAGAGATTTATCTAGAAAGGACAGAGGCATTTAGGAAATCCCAAAACAGAAGGGTCAGAGAGTCTCCAAGACAGTCATAACCAAATGGGTGACTTCCTAGTGTCAAGGAAGCTTATAGAGCCCAGGACTTTCCTACCACCGCAGGATGTCAAGGCTCACTTTTTACAAGGTGCCTCCACTTCCTGGGCCTTTAAGATCCAGAGCTTCCTATGAGGAGGTGTTCAGGGCGGCTACGTGGATTTCCTTGCACACCTTCACAAAGCATTACAAAATAAATACCCTAGAATCAGCAGAGGCTGTTTTCAGCTACAGAATCCTGCAGGGAGTGCTAGAGGAAGATCCTCTTCTCCAAAGGGAGTAAGGCCATTGGGCTCGTCCTGGGGCGTGGACGGTATGGTCCACGGGGTGGGAAGGCACGGGCCCCTCGGGGGGTCCACAGTGCCTGAGGAGAGTGGATGCCATCACCCCCCCACTGAGGGAGAGGGAGGTGCCGGGTCCAGGGTCCGCACGTGGGGGACTGGTGCTGATGAATGCGAGGTCCGTGGTCAACAAGGCCCCGATTATCCACGATTTGATCGTGGATGGGGCCGTGGACCTCGCATGCATCACGGAGACCTGGCTGGATGATCTGGCCGGTCCAACTTTGGCGGATCTGGTTCCAGCTGGGTATGCCGTGCAGCATCAGCCCCGCATGAGCGGCCGGGGAGGAGGCGTAGCTATTGTTTTTAGGGAAGACTGGCCTGTTAGGAGGTATCCAGTGCCGGAGATTGTGGGTGTAGAGGCTCTGCACGTGGTGATCGATTTGGCTGGGGGCAAGCTAGGGGTGCTGCTGGTGTACCGGGCCCCTTCATGCCCGGCGGCATCCCTTACCGCTCTAGCGGAGCTGGCCTCGGAGGTGGTGTTGGGCTCCCCCAGGACTTTGGTTCTGGGGGACTTCAACGTCCACGCCGATGCCGGCCTTGTTGGGGCGGAGCGGGAGTTCATGGCCGCCATGGCAACTATGAACTTGTCCCAGGAGGTGATCTGCCCGACCCACGTGGGGGGACATACCCTCGACCTGATCTTCGGCTCTGGCCTTGAGGCGGGGGGTCCGGTTGTGGGGGAGGTGACAGCGGTGCCCTTGTCGTGGACGGACCATTACCTCCTTCAGGCCGGTCTTTTAGCGCGCCCCCTCCAGAAGGGGAAGGGACCAGTTAGGATGGTCCGCCCTCGGAGGCTGATGGAACCCCAGCGGTTCCAGGAGGTCCTGAGGGAGCTTACCCTGGATGTGGACGGTCATTCTGTGGATGAGCTGGTCCAGCATTGGAACATCTTGCTGGAGGAGGCCATTGACAGGGTGGCTCCGAGGCGCCTTCTGCCTCGGTCTCGTCACCGCAGGACCCCTTGGTTTACTGAGGGGCTGCGGTGTATGAAGCGTGTGGGCAGGAGGCTAGAGCGACGCTGGCGTCGGACTCGGTCTGTCTCCGATCGTCTTCTCCATAGGGCCCATTTGCGGTCCTATGTGGAGGCTGTGAGGACGGCGAGGAAGGAATTCCTCGCCGTCCTCATAGCGTCTGCGAAGTCGCGTCCAGCGGAGCTGTTTCGGGTGGTGCGGGGGCTGGTGAGTCCGGCCTCCCTCCGCCTGGATGGGGACTTGTCCCGGGCCCGCTGTGAGGAGTTTGTCATCTACTTCGCAGACAAGATCGCTCGGATTCAGGCCGATTTCGACGCTGGGTTGATAGCAGTAGGGGAAGAGCGCGGGGGGGCGGAGGGTCCGTCTGGTCCATCTTTATGGGGTGAGTTTCAGGAAGTGACGCCGGCCGATGTGGTGGATGTCCTGGGGTCTGTGAGGGCCACGTGTTGTCAACTAGATCCGTGCCCGTCCTGGTTAATAAAAGCTTCCGGGGAGACGTTGGGGACGGTGCTGGCGAGGGTGGTGAATGCGTCCCTTCGGCAGGGGAGGTTGTCGCCTTGCTTAAAAGAGGCTGTGGTGCGCCCCCTGCTGAAAAAACCATCGTTGGACGTAGACGCGCTCGCCAGCTACCGACCTGTCTCTAACCTTCCCTTTTTAGGGAAGGTTATTGAGCGGGCAGTGGCGCTCCAGCTCCAGGGTCATCTAGATAACATCGGGCTCCTTGACCCTTTTCAATCTGGGTTCCGCCCCGGCTATGGCACCGAGACGGCGTTGGTGGCCTTGGTGGACGACCTCCGCCGGGAGATGGATGCGGGATGTTCGACATTTCTCATCCTGCTCGATCTCTCGGCCGCTTTTGACACCGTGGACCATGGGCTGCTGTTGAGACGACTGCGTGACCGGGGGGGTCTGGACGGGACTGTTCTTGAATGGTTCCGTTCATTCCTCTCGGGGAGGAGCCAGCGGGTGGTGTTGGGGGAGGAAACATCGAGCCCCCGCGCCTTACCGTGTGGCGTTCCGCAGGGATCGATCTTGTCTCCATTATTATTTAACATCTATATGCAGCCCTTGGGGGAGGTCGTGAGAGGGTTCGGGGTGCGATGTCACCAGTATGCTGATGATACTCAGCTGTACCTCTCCTTTTCTACTGACCCAGACCCTGCTATCTCGTTGCTGTCCCAATGTTTGGAGGCCGTGGCAGAGTGGATGCGGCTGAGCAGACTGAAGCTCAACCCTGATAAGACGGAGGTGATTTTGGTGGGGAAAGCGAAGGGGGGGGTGGCCCCCCTAGTTGGGGGGGTTCGCCCTCCTGTAGCTCAGCAGGTCCAGAGTTTGGGGGTGATACTGGATGCAGACCTTCGTCTGGAATAGCAGGTGGAGGCAGTCGCTAAAGCTGCTTTCTGCCAGCTATATCTAGTGCGTAGGCTGCGTCCGTATGTCTCCGGCCCGGACCTGGCCTCCCTCATCCATGCCTTCGTCACCTCGAGGCTCGACTACTGTAACGCGCTCTACGTGGGGCTTCCCTTGTTCTTGGTTCGGAGGCTGCAGCTGGTGCAGAATGCGGCGGCTCGTCTTCTTACGGGGACGGGCCACCGGGAGCATATTACACCGGTGCTCCGAGCTCTGCACTGGCTGCCGATAGCGTGCCGAGCCAGGTTCCAGGTGTTGGTGATGATCTATAACGGTGATGATCTACACGGTGATGATCTACACGGTCTCGGCCCCTCATACCTTAGGGACCGCCTCACCCTTCGCGCCCCAGAGCGGCTCCTGCGGTCTGCCGGGGGTGCCTTCCTGGAGGTCCCCCGTGTTAAGCGGGGGGCCACGATGGAGAGGGCATTCTCGGTGGTAGGGCCGCGGCTTTGGAACTCCCTTCCAGAGGAAGCTCGCCTGGCTCCTAGCCTATTAACATTCCGGCGTAGTTGTAAGACCTGGCTGTTCACCCAGGCCTTTGGGAGGGAAGGGTAGGGGGAATATTTTAGTTCCCCCATCTATTTATATTTATACTGGGTTTTTTTTTGCCCTGTTTAATATTTTCATATGATGTGAATTTTTTAAAAAAAATTAAAATTTTATTGTATGTTTTAATGTTGTAAGTCGCCCCGAGCTGCATGGCAGGAGGGGCGGGGTAGAAATTTATAAATAAAATAAATAAATAAATAAATAAATAAAGGGGATTTCATCCTCCTATCCCTCCCTGCAGATGAATGCTGGGTGACTGCTCTATTACTTCCCCAGTGTTAAAAAGTGATGTCCAGGGAAGACTCAGGAGAAAGGAAAATTGAGCTCCTTACCTGAGCTCTAGGGCTAGTTCCCTTCTATGCATGTTCCAAAAGTCGTGTGCCTCCCAGTGGTCAATGGTGGGATCTACCCACCTTGAATTTTCCTTGTACAAGTCTTCCCTGAACATTACTTTAACCCTCCCTTTGGAGGATGGGATGAAACATGGGCTCCCACAGAGTGTAGTCCTTTAGCCATTTACTGAACTTATTATGTTAAGGATCCAAGTTTTAGTTTGGAGTGTTGGGTTTTAGGCCTGTTTAGGTGACCTTGTTGTTTTTTCTCAGGTTGTAATCTTTGGAATTTGGTTTCCATTTTTTAGAAATACAGCTTGCCAACTCTGGAGTCTCAGGGTACGATCTCCACTGAGCATGCTCCAGCAGAATTTTTGGTTCTTTTCTTCCACCTAGTGGTTCAGGTTGGAATAATTCCCCAGCGTTAAAAAGCGATATCCAGGGAAGACTCCTAGAAGGAAGATTCCCATTTAAGGAGCCCAGTTTACTTTTTCCTGTGCTAAGAACAAAATGACTTGGGCATAGGGGTATTTAGGATAAATTAAGCAGAGAAAATAGTGTTCAACAGAATCACCTCATCTTTCCACTATCGAGACCCAACAGCGTATTACAAGATTAATAAATCTTTGACATTCTATCACTCCTAGTTTTTTGAACAAAAAAATATTTTTTTATTGGTGTCAGTGTTTTTGTATGTTCTGTGTTTCTGGATAAATTTATATAAACTAAATTCTACTATAAACAATGTTTTAATTGCTATTGTGAGCTCTGTATTGTAGGAGTCTGAACAGTCAGAGTTCCAAAAAAATGCTTTTAATGTTGATTATTCAAATTAATTTTCCAAAATTTAAAGGCAAAATTTTGCATCAAACAACTAACTGTGTGTTAATCCTTTCCTCTTTTCAATTCCTCCTGTCCCACAGAGCTGATGGAGGTGTCAGTAACAATGATTTTATTATGCAGTTTACTTCTGATTTAATTCAAAAGGAGTTAAACAAGCCTGTAGTCACAGAGATGTCTTGTCTTGGAGCAGCTTTTCTAGCAGGTCTTGCTGCAGGTATATATACACTCTGAAAATCTGAATCCTTTCTGTCTGAAGATTTGCTCCTGTTTTTTTCACCTCACTTTGCAAACTGTACGATTTCCCAATCATAAATTCTACCTGCACAGTTGACACTCATCTCAGTTTTTCTCTCATCATATAAATCCAGCGTATATAATATGCTCTTTTTTATCTCTTCTATCTCTTCTATACTCTTTGAAGGAACCTAGAAAGGGGGATGGAGCAGAACACTAATTGCCATTAATGGACTGTTGGATCTTTAACACAATTTAAAGCCTGTTCTCCCTGGGCTTCCAGGACAGCCATTATCCAGATAGGGGTAGGTCCCACCATCGACCACTAGGAGGCACATACGACTTTTGGAGCATTCGTAGAAGGGAACTAGCCCTAGAGCTCCAGTCTAGTGTCTGCCTCCAGCCAGACAGGAGCAGACTGCAGCTTCTCCTGAGCGGTGTTAACAAGCTAGTGGAGAAATGCAGACAGAGCAGACTCTGCCATTTCCCCAGAATCATCCCACCAGGCACGGAAAATGAGGAACGCCAAGAGCAGGGGACTCTCTGTTGTCAGTCCGCCTTGCTTCCTGACTTGGCAGGGAAATGGCCCAAGGCAAGCCCAGCACGCCCTCCCCCCCCTTTTTGGAACCCGGCAGCTCCTCCAAATCCAATGGACAGCTGACCAGCCTGTGACACACAATCTCCAATCCACTCCTGGCAGCTGAGATTCCTCCCCTACTCATCACTGGGAGTCCAGGACGGCACACAGACCCCCTCATCCAGCCTACTGGCTGGTTAAATAAAGAGGGCTGAAACTCGCTCCTCGAGTCTCACCAGTTCTTGACAAGAATGGGGGTTTTCCCATCTCGTTCCTGAGATGACAAGAAAATCCCCCATTCTCACCAAGAACCAGCAAGATTCGAAAGGCTGGGTGGGAGCCAGGCAGAGTGCCATAGGAGAGAAGGGGCAAAGACTTAACCCCAGTGCCCGCACAGACCCTCTGCATGCCTGGGAGGGGGAGGGGGCTTAGCAAGGGGTTGGAGTGGGGTTCTTACCCTCCTGAGGGGGTCCTGTGAAGCGTGGCCTCTTCCCAGGGTTGTAGGTTTTAAAATTAAAAAGCAACATGCATGCTCAGAATGGGCTGCCCTTTTCAATAATGGTGCCTGCAACATGCTGATGCTGCCGGCACCATCTTTGTAAAGGGCTGATGCTCAGTTTTGTGTGTTGTTTTTTTATTGTTTAAAAACCTACAACCCCAGGAAGAGGCCACGCTTCACGGGATCCCCTCCAGAGGATAAGTACCCCATCCTGACCCCTCGTTAGGCCCCTGCCCAGAATTTCCCTCCCCAGGCAGGTAGGATGTCTGACCAGGTACTGGGAGTGGCCAAGGGGAAGATCTTTGCCCCTTGCTCACATCTGTCACCCTGCCTAACTCCCTTTCCCTGCCCTCAGCAAGATTTGTGAGATCTTGAGGGAAGGGGTAAGATCGTGCGAGATCTCTCCCTTGCTCTCCTTCTCAAGTCTGTCAAAATCTTCTTTGAGGGGTGATCCTGGGCTCTTTTCAGCTCAAAAGAAAACACAGAGTGGGAGGCACCATTTCAGAGCACCCCAGCCCGTGCTGAATTTGCACCAAAAGCTTTCTGCTCTGGAATGGTGGTAGTGGGGGGCATTGCTCAAGTGGTAAGAGCACGTGCTTTGCATGTGTAAGGTCCCAGGTTCAGTCCCCGGCATCTCCACTTCAGGATCTCTGGTAGCATGCCTGGGGGAGGCCTCTGCTGGGGGCTTGGAGGGGTCTCAGGTAGCACGCCGGGATGGTCTCTGCCTGAGACCCTGGAAGAGCCGGATTTGGACCCGAATTTGAAACCCCTGCTGCCATATCAGGTTGTGACAATACTGGGCAAAGATGGACCATTGGTCTGACTCAGTTAGGCAGTTTAGTTTAGTTAAATGTAGCGTGCGCCTAACACTGTTTCCCAAGTGGGCCCAGTGGCAGAGCTGGCAGCTCCAGTATAGTACCACAAAGAAAGACATAGGAGCAGCGCCAAACTGAGAAGGAACAGCACTCCTCGGGGCATGAGGAGCCTACTGAAGACCCCAGGGAGCCCCCACTCAGGGGACCCTCCTCTAGGCCATTTTTGGCTCCCTCAGGGAAATGAAAGAGGGACAGGGGAAGCGCAGAAGGCACCCCTCTCCCCAAGTCCTCTTTTGAGGAGGAGGGACAAGGCTCAGGAACCTCAAGAGTATGACACAAAATTTCAGATCCTGAATTGGTGGAAGGCCAGGCCAAATATTGGATAGTCCCTTACACTCCCAGGACCCTGACAGAGAACAAGGAGCACTTCCACAGGGAAAATGCACAGGGCAATTCACCTAAAAGACAAGTTCAAAAAAGGAGGACCTTTCGGACTCCTCCAGGGACTATATATCCAGACCACAGAACCAGGGATAAGGATAGGATTTTAGATAAAGCCTTCAAGAAGCTCATTTGAACAGAATGGCAATTCCTATTACAACTATGTGTTTGTCAGAGACACAGGAATCCCTCTATGCCTTTACCAAATGTAAGAATACAGTATTCAAAACCCCAAAGATAGATGCAGCAGCAACAGCTTTATTGACCAGACAGTTCATTTTCCCTACTGAGGAGGAAATTTATCCCAACCACCATACTGACCGGGGAATAGAGGCAAGCCTGATTTTGAGGCACTTTCCACCATCATTTGTATGGCCACAATGACCACATACTGCGCCAGCTCTTAAGTGATGGTTCTCAAGAAGCAAGGAACACAGTTTGCCAGCAAAAAAAACAAAAGGTCCTTGCGGCCCGCATACACCTGACAACAGCATAAGCAGCCAAGCCCTCCACAGACATTCTCCCCTGAGCAGCCAAGGCTGTGGCTACCAATGTGGCAGCAAGAAGGAAATGATGGTTAAGGTCCTGGAAAGGGGACAACCATGCAAAAAGCCTACTGATTTCACATCCTTATTGACTGTCTGGTATATGCCTTGATAAAAGTCCTCGAGGAGGCATCAGATGAAAATAAAAAGCACACTTTGTAAAGCGTTAACTCCTCCGGATGGTCGTTTCGTCCATATGGCAGAGGGGGCTCCTCTGGATCCTCGTTTAGATGAGGAATCAGCTGTTTCACATCAGAGGCCCCAGAAGACAGCATGAGCCCCAGCAACCCCACTGACAGTGACAGAGGGGTATGGGAGGAGCCAACAAATCCAAGTATGGGACAGACCTTCATCAGCCCAAGCCTGAAGCATGGCGCCAACTGGTCTCCCAGCCCAGAGGCCCTAAGCATAGGAGAAGGTTGCAAAGCTTCTATCATACTTGGGACCAAAATGTGTCAGACAGCTGGGTAAAAGACACTATAAAGCAGGGTTACGTAATAGAATTGCAAGGCTCCCCCAGGAACTCATTTATGCCCTCCCTCATTTCAAGGAACAAAGAAAAACATTCAGCTGTGACAGGGGAAATAGCAAGGCTGCACAAAATGGAGACCATAGAACCAGTTTCCCAGTCTCAAGTGGGGTAGGGGCTTTACTCAAACCTCTTCTTGGTGGCAAAATATCAGGAGATTGGCAGGCGGTCTTGAACTTAAAGTAACTAAACAGATAAATACTTGTAAAGCCCTTCAAAATGGAAACTCTAAAGACTATCTGCCTTGTTCTGTCCAAAGGAGACTGGTTAATCAGAAATTATTAGTAGTAGGTCTCACCAGACCTCAAGGAGGCATATCTGCATGTCCTGATCCATCTGGCGCACCACAGGTGGCTGAGATTCACATATGGGATACATCACTGGCAGTACCATGCTCTTCCCTTCAGCATGACTTCAGCACCTTTACCAATGTACTTATTCCGCTGATAGCAAACCTCAGTTTGGAGGGCATTCACATTCATGCCTATCTGGATGACCTGATAATCAGGTCACCATCCAGACAGAGGGCAAAGCAGGATCGGGGCAGAACAACTGTATACTTACAACAGCACAGATTCTAGTGAACTTGCAAAAGAATCACATGATCCCCACAACAGCTAGAACACTTGGGAGTGATTCTAGACGCGGACCAACACAGTGTGTTTGTTCCTCCCAGTCACTAGCAAAAGATTACTTCCCTGATAACACAGGTGCAGTGCAGTGCCCAGAAAGACTTGGCCAAAGTCCCTGGTGGTCTCATACATAAACCCGACTCTCTGGGCCAGGTTTCACACCAGGTCCTTGCAAAAGGTACTTTGCCCATACCAGGACATCTTGACCCCCCCATCTCTGGATCAAAATCCCACAGGATTTGAAGGAGAGTCAGCAGTGGTGGATGTGTCCACTGAGATTCAATCCGGGGGTTCCTCTTGCAGAGCCACCCTGGATCTCAGTAACCACAGATGCCAGTCTGTCTAGCTGGGGAGCTCATCTACAAGACAAGATGGCACAGGGACGATGGTCACTGCAGGAAGGCAACCACAGCATAAATTGGCTGGCCTTACAGCACTTTGCAACAGAAGTAAAAGGGCAACACGTGTTAATCTTTATTGACAATAAGACAGCCAAACATATTTGAACAATCAGAGAAGATCCAAATCTAAGTTACTCCTGGGGCTAGCATCCAGTGTGTTGACGTGTACAGAAAACAACATTCTGTCCATCAGAGTTCTGCACATCCAGGGGAGCCAGAATAGGCAGGTGGATTGACTCAGCTGGACAACTATAGATCCAGGTGAGTGATCCCTCAACCAACAAGCGTTTAGGCTGATCATACAAAGATTTGGGACAGCAGCAGTAGACCTGTTCACCACAGAACAGAAAAGCACAACGATTCATGTCCAGGTTCAGGGAACCATGTGACAGGATGCCCTAATTCAACCATGGCCAAAAGGTGGTCTTTGTGCGTTCCCTCTTCTCAGCAGAACAACCACCAAAGTGAAAGCAGAGAGAGCGAGGCTGATTCTAGTAGCACCATTTTGGCCCAGGAGCACGTGGCTCTCCAATCTGTTGGAACGGCAAGTAGCCCCACCGTTGCAACTACCACTGTTAGACAGGTTGCTATGTCAGGGTCCGGTGGCTCACAAGAATCCGCATATGTTCAAACTAACAGCATAGAAATTGAACATCGGGCTCTCAAGAAATTCGGCTATTCTGGTCCAGTACTAAAAACCTTGAAGACAACCCACAAGGCACATTTATCAACACGCTTGGAAAGTCTTTATGCAGTGGTGTGTTCAAAGCAAGTTCAGGCCAACCAGAGCAGAGGTTCCTCAGGTGCTAGAATTTCTACAGTTAGATTTGGATAACGGACTTGAGCCAAACACTTTGACAAGACAAATAGCGGCCATAGACATTTGAGTGTCCTGTGTGCCGGGACTCAAATTGTCCACTCACCCTCACATCAATAAGTTTATTAGGGCAGCAATAATGATAGCACCCTTCAGTAGCCCACCATTTCCCTCCTTGGAATTTGAGTCTAGTTTTGAAAGCCTTGACAGCAGTCCCTTTTTAGCCTCTTAGAGAGGATTTGGTGTACTTTTTAAACGTTAATCAAGTAGCTTTTTTGGGTGGCCATTACATCAGCGTGCAGGGTCTTAGAACTAAGCTCTCTATACATAGGATCTCAATTTTGTGTCTTTAGAAAGAAGTCCATCCTTATGCATTTGGAATCAGCCTTTACCCCAAAGGTAAATTCCAATTTTCATAGGGCATAGGAAGTAATTCTTTTCATCCTCAAGAGAAAAGGTGGCACAAATTGGATGTTAGAAGGGCTGTAAAATGTATTTGGAATGGACAAAGGACTTTCACCAAAGTGAAACAGGGGGAAATGGAGGTTGCTCCGTGGGTGCGGATGAGCGTGGGGATGCGTATGCAGCCGTGTGCATGCCCCACCCACACACCAGCGCACCCATGGACCCACCCACCCCCAGCCCGGCAGAGCCATGTAGAAAGGGCATGTGAGGAGCCGCTCGAAGAAGAACAGAAGGTTGCTGCCTTACATTCTCACAACACCCACCCTTCCAGCCGTACATGGAATTTTTTTCTTATATTCTTAGGGTGGGAAGGTTGCAATGTATGGAGTGGAAGGTTTTTTGAATTGTAATTTACTGAATTTGGGGTTTTTTTGTATTTTAAGAAAACTTGTGCATTTAAGGTTTTTTTAAAACTTAAGTTTTTTGTTTTGGTTAATTTGAATAGGGTGAGCATGCACAACCGAGCTGTGAGAATGTTGGGAGCTGTCTCGAAGAACCTTCTTTACAACAGTAACAACTTTCTGATCACTCACGTGGGGAGGAGTTGTTTGTAAACAAACAGCTTTATCTTCCAGTCCGATCCTGCTGCTGCTTCTGCAGCACTACTAGCGGGTAGACTGCAGAGGCAGGTGAAGGATGGGGACCCAGGAAGCAGGCTTCAGCAGTGGGCAGCAGCCTCGGCTGTGCAGGGAGAAAAACAAAAACGGAGAGGGGCAGAGCCGTGCCAGGATTGTAAACCCCGCCCCCCCCCCCCCGAAAATGCCGCCCAGGCCAAGGACAGAACCCCGCATTGTATACATATAGTTTGGGTTATTTTTCCCTATGTGCATCACTTTGCACTTGTCCACATTAAATTTAATCTGCCATTTGGATGCCCAGTCACCCAGTCTCGCAAGATCCTCCTGCAATTCTTCACAGTCTGCTTAGGTGTTAAGTACCTTGAATAACTGTGTCATCTGCAAATTTGATCAACTCACAATTTACTCCTTTCTCCAGATCATGAATGAATATATTAAACAACACTGGTCCTAGTACAGATCCCTGGGGGCACTCCACTAGTTACGTGGGAAAAGGACTAGTTACACTGCAAAAAGGACCGTTTAGTCCTACTCTTTGTTTCCTATCTTTTAACCAGTTGCCAGTCAACGATAGGACACTGCCTCTTATCTCATGACTCTTACATTTCCTCAAGAGTCTCTCATGAGGAACCTTATCAAATGCCTTCTGAAAGACCAGATACACTATATCAACCGGCTCACCTTTATCCACATGCTTATTTACACCCAATGGATTAGTGAGGCATGACTTCCCTTTCCTAAATCCATGTTGCCTTTTCCCCATTAAGCCTAGTTTATCAATATGCTCAGTAATTTTGTTCTTAACAACCATTTCCACCAGTTTGTCCGGCACTGATGTCAGGCTTACCGATCTGTAGTTTCCAGGATCACCTCTGGAGCCCTAGGAAGCCTACAGGGCAGAAAATTTACCTGCTCCTCGAGCTATCACCCATTCTCTGAGAGGAGGGGCCACCTCGTGGGCAATGAAATACAATGCTCCCTATGACAAAATCTGCAGAGTGGCAACACACCTTTATCTGGCATTATAAAATTGATCCCTGGCAATCAGTGGAGGCAGCCTTCGGCAGAAGGGTTCTCTAGGCCATCCTGTAGCCTGGCTCCCTTTATCTTATCCTCCCCACCCAGACTGTTGAGGGGATATATTTTACTGCTTGGTTACATTCCCTATGTCTGGATGATGGCTGTTCTAGAGGCCCAGAGAGAGAGGGAAATTGGGCACTTACTTTGAATGTTCCTACTATGGGGCCTCCAGGATGGTCATCGACCCACCCAGGGTACATAAGATCTTATTTTTGCAGAATTCAGAGAACAGTTCAGAACTAATAGTTAGCACAGCTATGGGCTTGCCACACTGTTCAGGACAGTTTCAATAATTTTGTAGTTTATAGTTCAGTTGAAAGTTTAATGTAGATAGCTTTTTACAACTTTAGCTCTAGGGCTGGTTCCCTTCTATGCAAGCTCCAAAAGTTGTGTGCCTGCCTCCAAGTGGTTAACAGTGGGATCTACCCCATGTCTGGATGATGGTGGGATTTACCCCTACATCTGGACGATGGCTGTCCTGGAGGCCCTGTAGAAGGAAAATTCTCAAGGTAAGTGCCCAATTTTCCTTTCCTGCAAACAGTTCACAAGTGCTTTCCTTTCTGCATGTGAGTAGTTATAATGGCATTAGGACTTTTTCATTTATATGGTTAAGCACGTACATGAGTGTTTGCTGGATCACAGTATAAATATATTAAATCGGCTTAGAAAACATTAATATGTTAAAATTTCTGGCAGATTGTAAGCAAAGGGTACTTTATAAGGCAGGGGTGAGAAATCTCCAGCCTGTGGGAATCTCCAGCCTGTGGCTGTTTTATTTTGATCCCTTTCCAACTCCTTGATCTGGCCCATGGATCCAGCTTCTACCCTCAGGCACTGAAAGAGTGAGTTCAAGGGAAGGTGGTGGAGATGTGGGCATGTACTCAGTGGAAAATAGGCTTGGGACTACCGGAATTTCCGGTATCCGATAATCCTGGGCATACCGGCATTATCGGATTCAACCCGGTAATCCGGTCTGGTTACCGGATTCTGGGTACCGGATTTTTTTTTTACATTGCGGCCATTTAAATGAATGGCCGCAATGTAAAAAACCCCCACCAAAAACCTCCCCGAGTCCAGGCTGCGCGGGTGGAAGGGGGGACACCACCCACCCACCCTGCCCAGTCTGGATTTTTTTAAAAAAAATTCCCCTCCGTTGCCGGCAAGTTCAACCCAGAGCCCCCCGCCCCAGCACCAGCGGCCGCGGCGTCCCAGCAGCAGCTGGTAAGTATTAGACCTGATCCCTGGGGGGGGGGGGGTTAACAGTACACACACACACACCCCAGGGATCACCCTACTACAAGTTCCCAGGATTCAGTACCTTCAGTTCAGCTCCGGGTGGGGGCAGCGGTCTGGCGGCCTCAGCGCCGGCTGTGGCTGCCTGCTTCAGATGCTGCATGCCTTCCGGGGAAACCCGGAAGTTCCCCGGAAGGCCTACAGCGTCTGAAGCCGGCAGCCACAGCTGGCGCTGAGGCCGCCGGACCGCCTCCGCCTCCGCCTCTGCCACCCGGAGCTGAACTGAAGGTACTGGATCCTGGGAACTTGTAGTAGGGTGATCCCTGGGTGTGTGTGTGTGTGCGTGTGTGAATTAAACCCTCCCCCCCCGGGATCAGGTCTAATACTTACTGGCTGCTGCTGGGATGCCGCTGGTGCTGGGGCGGGGGCGCCTCTGGGTTGAACTACGGCAACAGAGGGGAATTTTTTTTTAAAAATCCAGGCTGGGCAGGGTGGGTGGGGGGTGTCCCCCCTTCCACCCGCACAGCCTGGGAGGGGGAAGGAATTTTTTTTATTCCATTGATTTCAATGGGGACACAGTGCCCCATTGAAATCAATGGAATAAATCCGGTACCGGTATACCAGATTTAATCCCGGAATCCGTTTTTTTTGGAAACCGGAATCCGGTATCCGGTAATTGCCCTGGGGTCCCACCTCTAGTGGAAGAGGATGGATCCTCTGTGGATGGATGGATCTGTGGCACAGATCCATGATATGGACTGTACTCTTTCTTTCTCTACTTGAGCACACCCCTTAATCATCCCCACTGCCAAGTCCTACTTGGTTTGTGGAGCTTGTACTAATTTTCAGAGTAGCTCCTGGGAGCGAAAAGGTTCTCCACCCTGGTAAAAGGTTAAAAAAATTAATAAATTACTGCTAACTTAATAGTACTCAACTCAGATGAAGTAGAATCAATCCACGATGAAAACCAAAATGTATCAGTTCAACTAACTAATGGAATATTAGTTAATATTGGTGAATATTTAGTAAGACTTTTTAAAATATGAACTATACAAAGCATTAAAACTCTACATCAAGATAAGTTTTTTTCAGCAGCATGAAGGGACCACAAAGATTTAAAATATTAATACTGATGTTTAAATGTTGAATTGTACATGATTTTGAATGGGCTGCAGGCAACGCTACATGCAATTTGTCGTTTACCCATTGTTTGAAGCAAAATCTTGGAAAAATGACCATTCTGAACCCTGTTTCCCTGTGTCTTCCCTTTAAACAGAACTTGAGAAGCACTGTCATTTCTCAGTGTGTTTTTAAACGAGATGCTACCACGCATGGCCACCCAGGAGCCACTCATCCGACTTCCCATCCGAAGGTGGTGTGGGGGGAAATACCCTCCAGTGAGCCACGCAGCACCCACTCATGGCCACTCATGGTGCACTATCGAGAAATCTGGAGTGTGCGATGTGGGACAATGACCACTCTCACATCCCCTGCCCATATGAAGGGTGACCAACCACACCAGCAGACAGGTCCCTGCTCATAGGCATTGCGGGCAATGGACACGGCCTTTGCATGTCACAGGAACTGGCTGTGAACGCTGGGGCGCCTGTTTCCCCAGCACTTATGCCCAGGACACGTACATTTCAAAGGTCGGCCCAGCGCATTTCTCCCTCCCTCACGGTCCATGGCAGGGGGAGTGTGAGGCAGCTGCTGCAGTAGCCACACTGGGAGCTGCCCATTAGGATCCCTCCCCACATACTCTACCTGAGTGGCTGCACCTGGCCATACTCACCACACCACCTTGCCTCCCAGCCTTGCTCGTTTAAAAACACCCTTAGTGCAATGAACTAAATCTTTTCCTTGGAAGTCATCCAGATTAGCCAAATGCACTTTGTCAGGATTCTAGTAAAGCTGAAAGCAGAAGAACATGTGCCCACTTTTTATGAAGAAAGTTGAGTGAATGAATAAGGAGAAGTGAATTAACTTCACTAGGTTATAAGTTTTCTTGTAGAATTGTCTGGATTTGTTTCTAGCACAATATTTGCAATCAAGCTTGAATAGTGATCTTTGTGTTTTTAGGGTTTTGGACTGACAAAGAACAACTAAAGAAACTGAGGCGAACTGCAGTAGTTTTTGAGCCACAAAAGAAGTCAAGAAAATATGATCTTGCCCTGGATAACTGGGTAAAAGCAGTACAACGTTCCCTGTGTTGGTATGAGCCGACATCACACTAATGGAAGAGCGCACATTTTTAAAATTATTGTGTTAATTTAAACTCTGACATTAATAGTACAATAAAGGCCATAACTCAAACTCTGCTTTGGAGTAGATACCACAACTTAGCCTCTCTTCTGTAATTTTTCTCAGTACAGCCAACCATCTTAACCCCCGCAGGCCATCTGCAGCAGCAGCAGCAAAGTTCCTTCAGTGGCCTCTTTGGGCTAGTCAAGAGGGCTGAACTCTACTGTCCTATACTGGTCAAGACAGTGTGGGGCTTAGGACTCGATCATGGTGATTTGGGTAAAATATAGCAAAGAATGATTCTTGTTTGCATTTGTCAGGTTGGGTTATTTTACTGTAACATGCTGTGTAATGAGCTACGCTTTCTAAGATCACTCAGAAACTTAGACCACTATGACTGTTTGTCCATTGGGCAGTGCTTTTCACACAGGAATTCCAGCAGCCCAAGATATAAAATGTCTTCCAAATGGAATTGAAAGTACAGGATTTGACTTGTAGAATAGTTTGGGCCTTGAGTGAAAACTAACATGACGGCACCTGAGCACCGCCACAGATCCAGCGTTGGACAAGCACCGCGATCAGGATTCAATCAGGCTCCCTGAACTGACATGATGGGGGCCTGGCTGCTGGGGAGGGCGGGGAGCTGGGAAGACATGCGTCCAGCCCCCTCCTTTGCAGAATGCCCCGCCCCTGGCTGACGGGCAGCCAATGGCTGACCAGAAGCAGCAAAAAACCCAACCCAGATTAAGTAAAGTGCCCATTCATCCATAACGGCACGCTTTACAACCAGTTGGGCAGCCATTGCCCAGGCGGTGTTGGCTGTTGGCGCAGACTGTGATCTGGGGATGTTCCCGAATCACAGCCCAGGCTACGCGCCATAACAGCACGGCTACCGTCATGTCTGAAACACCCTCTGACTTTTTGGGGAGGCTTCCTTCTGGGTAACTTCATGTCACTATGATCAAGAAGGAACTTGTTCTGCCATCAACCTGCTGTAAGAGAGAGGGAGCTCCTAAGTGACAGGTTCTATTGTGGAATTTATTTCCCCTCTTTGTTTCTAACAGGAATGGGATTTAATGATTTTTATGATATTCAATGAGATGTCTCACTTTTCTTGGCATTCCTGGATGAAGCTTTGAGGCGGCATTATTCTTTGTGGTGGGTTTTATTTCATACAGTGATTGACATTGCTTTAAAGTGTTCCTTATTATGAGCTATTTTATATGTGGGTGAGTTGACAGTATGTATCTGTATGAACCCTCTTGCCCATTTTATGTGTTTAAGATGTGTACAATCCCTGGGACTCGGATGGGCTGTATAACAAGTCTGAATGTATATGTAAATACTGTAGCTCAGTCCTATTTCAAGAGGCATCACTGCAAAAATGATTTTGGTAGCTAACATTTTTTAGCAGATGCACAACTCAAGAAATTTCCAATTCTATAATAGAAGTAAATCTTAATGCACTGTTATGAATTAATGAATATTAAAAGTAATTACAAATACTATCCTACTTTTTAAAAGTCTGTAGTAACATTTAATATTTTCTAAGGTCTCAAATAAACTAAATAAATAAATAAATAAAACCAAACACAAGTTTATAATTTTAAAGAGATGTTATTTTTAGAACTGTTCTTAAATGAACATTTACGTGGCTTCTACAACTTGAATTTTTCACTTTTTTTTTTTAGACTATTCAGTTTAATAAAATTTGCATTCTGATATTCCTCACCAAGATTATTTTAAATCTATTATTATTATTATTCATAAAGCACGAACTGAGCCAGTCAGTGAACAGCAGTGATTTGACAGGCTTTTATAACTTAGAATGGGCAAGGGAGAGGAGGCAAAGGGCAGCAAAGGGGTGTGTGCTGCTGTTGCGGTTACCGCTGCCGTCGCTCTGCCACTCTGTGGGATCCCTGGGACCTGCGGGGGAGGGAAAAGACAACTGTTGAGTGCTGGGGGGAACAAAGAAGCTGGTTGTGAGGGCCAGCTTGTCCCCTCCCCCACCTGGAAGTGGCTGGGAGGCTATTAAGCCCAGCTGCCAGCGGCTCCCCTTGCAAGAACATACCTGTGCTGACTCCATCTGCCTGCTGAGGGGTGTGTGCTGCTGCTGCTGTTACCACTGCCATCGCTCCGCCACTGTGGGATCCCTGGGACCAGCGGGGGAGGGAAAAGACAACTGTGAGTGCTGGGGGGGGTGAGGGGGAATGAAGAAGCTGGTTGTGAGGGCCAGCTTGTCCCCTCCTCCACCTGGAAGTGGCTGGGAGGCTATTAAGCAGGCCGCGGCCAAAAGGTGTGGCACTTAGGGGACTCGGGAAGTTGTGTTGATAGGTAGGGTTTCTTCCTGTTCAGGGCTAGGGAGGAAGGGTAGGGGTGTAGGAGGGGTGGTTGTGGGGGCTCGTGAGGGTGTCCCAGTGCCAAACCCTGGTGGCAGCAGGGGGGGCATTGGGTGGGTTATTGGTGGTGGGGGCTGAGAGAGAGGGAAGTCGGACGGGGGGGGGGGGTATGTCTCCTACTGGACCCTGGTGGCAGCAGGATGGACAGGGGGAGGCCACAGGGCGAGCAGCCAGGTTTGGGGGGTCAGGATTCGGTGGACGGGGGGGAGGTGCAGCTATAGGGTTGGTTCTTGGGCGTGGATGGTACGGTCCATGGGGTTGGATGGCGCGTGCCCCTAGGGGACCTAGCTGCCTGCGGGAGGTGTGGCTTGCCATCCTTCCGCTGGGGTGGAGGGAGGAGCCAGGTCCAAAGTCCACACGTGGAGGGCTGTTGTTGCTAAACACGAGGTCCATTGTCAACAAGGCCCCAATTGTCCGGGATGTAATCTCGGATGGGGTTGTGGACCTCGCGTGTATTACGGAGACCTGGCTGGACGAGATGGCCGGACCAACTTTGGCCGATCTCATTCCAGCCGGGTATGCCGTGCAGCATCAGCCCCACACAGATGGCCAGGAGGTGGTGTAGCAATTATTTTTAGAGAGGACTGGCCTGTTAGGAGGTATCCAGTTCAGGAGATTGCAGGTATTGAGGCCCTCCATGTGGTGTTTGATTTTGCTGGGGGCAAGTTAGGGGTGCTGCTGGTATACCGGGCCCCTTCCTGTCCGGCAGCATCCCTTACCACTCTAGCAGAGCTGGCCTCAGAGGTGGCATTGGGCTGGAGGAGCCCAAAGGACTTTGGTTCTGGGGGACTTCAACATCCACGCTGATGCCGGCCGTGTAGGAGTGAAGCGAGAATTCATGGCCGCCATGGCAACCATGGATTTGTCCAAGGAGGTCACCTGTCTGACCCACATGGGGGGGCATACCCTCGACCTGACCTTCGGCTCTGGCCTTGAGGCGGGTGGTCCGGTAGTGGGGGAGGTTAGGGCGGTGCCTAACCTAATAGTCGTGGATTGACTATTATCTCCTTCAGGCCAGTCTCTCAGCGCACCCCCTCCAGAAGGGGAACGGGCCAGTTAGGATGGTCGGCCCTCGGAGGCTGATTGAACCTCAGCGGTTCTAAGAGGTCCTGAGGGAATTAACCTTGCATCTGAACGGTCACTCTGTCGATGAGCTGGTCCAGCACTGGAACAGCTTGCTGGAGGAGGCCATTGACAGGGTGGCTCCGAGACAGCCTCTGCCTCGGTCTCGTCACCGCAGGGTCCCTTGGTTTACTGAGGGGCTGCAGTGTATGAAACGAGGCTGGAGCGACGCTGGCGTCTGACTCGATCTGACTCTGACCGACTTCTCCATAGGGCCCATTTGCGGTCCTATGTTGAGGCTGTGAGGACAGCAAGGAAGGAGTTCCTTGCTGTCCTCATAGCGTCTGCAAAGTCACGCCTGGCGGAGCTGTTTCGGGTGGTGCGGGGGCTGCTTAGTCCAGCCTCCCTCCGCCTCGATGGGGACTTGTCCCAGGCCCGCTGTGAGGAGTTTGTCACCTACTTCGCAGACAAGATCGCTCGGATTCAGAGCGACTTTGACGCTGGATTATGGGCAGTAGGTGAAGAGCACGAGGTGATAGAGGCCCCGTCTGGTCCATCTTTGTGGGGGGAGTTTCAGGAAGTGATGCCAGACGATGTGGTGGATGTTTTGGGGTCTGTGAGAACCACCTGTTGTTGTGCCCGTCCTGGTTGGTGAAAACCTCCAGGGAGACATTGGGGATGGTGCTGGCAAGGGTGGTTAACGCGTCCCTGCAGCAGGGGAGGTTGTCGCCCAGCCTCAAGGAGGCTGTGGTGCGCCCTCTGCTGAAGAAACCATCTTTGGACGTGGATGCACTCGCCAGCTACTGACCTGTCTCTAACCTTCCCTTTTTAGGGAAGGTTATTGAGTGGTCGGTGGTTATCCAGCTCCAGGTGCATCTAGATGGCATTGGTTTCCTGGACCCTTTTCAATCTGGGTTCCGCCCCGGCTATGGCACCGAGACGGCGTTGGTGGCCTTGGTCGACGATCTTCTCCAGGAGATGGATGCAGGATGTTTGACATTTCTCATCCTGCTAGATCTCTTAGCCGCTTTTGACACCGTGGACCATGGGCTGCTGTTGAAACGGTTGCATGACCTGAGGGGTCTGGATGAGACTGTTCTTGAATGGTTCTGCTCATTCCTCTCGGGAAGAAGCCAGCGGGTGGTGCTGGGGGCTGAGACATCTTGCCCCTGCGCTTTATCCTGTGGCGTTCCGCAGGGTTCCATTCTGTCTCCATTGTTGTTCAATGTATATATGCAGCCCTTGGGGGAGGTTGTGAGAGTGTTCGGGGTGCGGTGTCACCAGTATGCTGATGATACTCAGCTGTACCTCTCTTTTTCAACTGACCCAGACCCTGCGGTCTCAGTGCTATCCCAGTGTCTGGAGGCCATGGCGGAATGGATGTGGCACGGCGGAATGGATGTGGCACAGCAGACTGAAGCTCAACCCCAATAAGATGGAGGTGATGTTGGTGGGGAGAGCGAGGGAGGTGTCGGCCCCCGATTGGGGGGGTTTGTCCTCCTATAGCTCAGCAGGTTTGGAGTCTGGGGGTGTTATTGGATGCAGATCTCCGCCTGGAGTGTCAGGTGGAGGTAGTGGTGAAGGCCGCTTTCCGACAGTTGTATCTGGTGCGGAGGCTGTGTCCGTATGGCTCTGGCCCGGACCTGGCCTCCCTCATCTATGCCTTCGTCCCCTCAAGGCTGGCCTACTGCAATGCACTCGACGTGGGGCTGCCCTTGTTCCTGGTTCAGAGGCTGCAGCTAGTGCAGAATACAGCAGCCCGGCTCCTTTCGGGGATGGGTTATCAGGAGCACATAACATCTGTGTTCCGGATTCTACACTGGTTACCAATAGCGAGCCGAGCCAGGTTCCAGGTTCTGGTATTGATCTATAAGGCCCTTCACGGTCTGGGCCCCTCGTACCTCAGGGACTGCCGCGCTCCAGAGCGGCTCCTTCAGTCTATTTTTGCAGTGCTTACCTGCTAAACTGAACATGTCATCCATCAAGCTGGAGATTTGTACAACAGACTGTTGGATTTGCATAATTCTATGAGTACTGCAGCATGGAATTGAAGCACAGGAATTATTGTTGTTGCCTAGAATCGCTCTGACTTGAGGCTTAATTAATTCTAGTAGCTTCTTCAAGCTTTGTTGTCAGTGACCTATTGAGACTAGAGAAATGTAGCCAGAAGGTACTGTGGTTGTCTGTTACTTTGCCTGAGAGCGGTACGGAAACAGCGTCCTACCAACAGCTAGGGTATGCTCTGGCTGACCACAATTTCCTGTCTTTTCTGTATGGACTAGATTTTGTAGTGTGGTGGCAAAACAAGTTATAAAGGGTTTTCTCCTAGTTCATGATCTAGGAATCCATGTTCCCTTTCTGGGTTACTATAAGTCACACTAAAAGCCTTCAATGCTTGCTTCAACCAGCTTAATTTGGCTTTGACCGGCAGAGCGGAACATCCTGTTCTCCATATAGGGACATGGCCAGTTCAGATAAAATAGTCAGGAGACTTTGCTTTAAGCAGGCTTTTTTCTTAGCAACTAGCACAGGACCAATTACAATGAAGTTAAAGTATGTGTAATCTTTTTTACTGCGCAGCTGTGAGATTGTAGAAGTATGTAATCCTTCGTAATGCGCAGAAGTGAATGTCCCTGCTTAAGGGTATATATGTTGTACCCCATTTCCAACATACGATCTCAGAATCCCTTGTGTTACTGAGATCCACAGCGCTGTGTATTTTTATTTGTTTTTGATCAATTTGAAATAAACTAATCTTTTGGATGCAGTGCAGCCTCCACTCTTCAATCAGGGAGGGAATTTTTCCCTAACAAATGGTGCCGAAACCCAGGAAGAGTGGGACTTAGGAATCGGGAGTGATTTCCTAAGGTAAGTGCTGCCAGTACTCTGGGGGATGTCCCTTGCTTCTGAATGTGTAGAAATTAGGACTTAATTTATTTAGTCCTTCTAACTACCACAGAGCCTGAGATTTGAAAGTTTTAAGATCAGTAGTTGAAAGCTAGCTTCTGAATGTGATACTGGTAATCTGATACTGAATCTTATCTGATATTGTCCAAGGACCTGTAACTATTAGTATTTTTATTAGTATTTTTATTTGTTTTTGATCAATTTGAAATAAACTAATCTTTTGGATCCAGTGCAGCCTCCACTCTTCAATCAGGGAGGAAATGTTTTCCTAACAGTAGCTCTAGCCATTTCATTATTTCCATTCCAAATCTTCCCCCATCCCCAACTTTGAGACTTGTCTGTTTTAATACTTGTTCAAATGATCTTTACTGACAAACTGGACTTCTTTACTACAGTTCCACCATATCATGAAATGATATGGGCAAGGAGCAAAAGCAAAGAAGAAAATATCTAAACATTAGACACATTACACCAGCATCACATTACATGCTGTTATAAAACCAACACTTATTTGTAGTTATATTAAAGATTTTTTATTAAACCTACTACCTCCTTTGGAAAGCTCAGTTAGTCCATACTCATTGCTTGCACTGAAATCTTTTGAAAGAATTCACCATCTTACATTATTTTCAGGAATCGGAGGCATTCATGTGTAAGTAGATCTAGTAAATTACTACCAGGTTAGTGATCTCAGATATTCTTTCTCCATTAAGCTATTGAAAACATTACCCTCTCATTAGCAATATCTTAGACAAAATATCTGAACAATTCTTTAGTATTGGTGACTCATATCAAGGCTTCCAGCTTTCGCAGCTGTTGCTTATGAGTGACTTCACAAATTGACCATGATGCTTATCAGGGCCGGCCCAAGGTTTTCAGGGGCCATGTACCAAGCCTTGCTGTGGGGCCCCAATTTTCTTTTGAAATGGGGGGGGGGATTTTCAGGGGATGAGGGGCGGCTGGTTACTTACCTGCAACTTGACTGTGTCAGCTCAGCTCTGCAGCGTATAACTGGCCAGGGATTCCCAGGAAGTTTACGCCCCCCCCCCCCCATGAGGACTGATTCGGAGACGCCCGGTGGGGAAAAAACCAAAAACCGGCGGCATCTGTCAGGCTCTAGCCCGCGGTGGCGCAGGGTCCCCCCCGCCGGCCTATGTGCCTGGGCACTGGTGGCAGATGCCCTGGGTCGGCTCTGATCCTTATATAGTGGGCAATCTTAAATTAACCATTCTCAAGGGTAATGTTTTAGCTTAATATTCCATGAAAGTATTACTAGTAACCATTGTTTTTGCTTTACCAGTGAGAGTATCGAGTTAAATAACTAGTATAATAAAGGTGCTTTGTACGTGTAAACCGATTGGTGGCGCAACACTGTGAGTTCTACCTCCCACCAGCGCTGTTATGACCAAATCTGTTCTGTAAAGACCCGGAGGGTGTTGCTGCTACTGGGACGGAGCTGGACTCGAGTCGGGGCGGTAAGAGCTCAAAGTACCCTGCTGCGAGGACGAGTTGTTGGTTCTCGCGCTTAGCAGCCGCCGGGAGATTCACTCCGCCTTCCTCGCTGGCCTGACTTGACTTTTCAGAGGGAGCGGGAGATGTAAGGTCTAGAGCCCGCCCTTCCCTCAGCGCCGGGCTCTGCAGCCCAACCCCCTCCCCCCCCCCGCGGGGAAGGGCGCTGTAAGTTCAGACCGAACAGGTTCCGCTCCGATTGGTGGGCGGCGGATGTACACACACAGCGCTGCTCCAACAGAAACCTAGCATCGTTGGAGCTCACGTGGTGTGTTAGCCAATGGGAAAGCGCGGTTGCCAGACGCCGCCAAGCTTGTGCGGGGGAGAGAACGATACGGATTCGGAGGCGGCTGCTGCTGCCGCTGCCGCCGGGGAGAGAGCTGGACTCTGGCCGGCGCGAGAGGCGCCGGGGCGGTAAGAGCTCGAGCTACCCGGCTGCGAGGAGGAGTTGTTGGTTCTCGCGCGCCCCCTTCTCAGGGCCCGTAGCGGCGGGTTCTCGAGCTTTCCTTACGGCCGGGCTGGTCCGCGTTCCAGGATCCGGTGAAGGGAGCTGGGTAGCGGGCGGCGCTGCGTGTGTTTACCAGGCCTGGCTCGCACAGTCTTTTGCAGGGGCCTGTAAGTGCGACGCCGGGGCGAGCTGAGGGGCTTGGGCCGGGGACCGCGCCTCTCGTGAGGCTCTGGAGGACCGTTCTTTCTCTCCGCCGGCGGCAGCGGTCAGAGACTCGTACTTGCCCCCGGGACCCTCGGCGTCTGGCCCCTGCGAGCGAGTGTACGTCTGGCTAGCAGGGCCCTGCCTGGGCAGCAGCCAGTGCCTGAGTCCGACCCGACATCCGCGCTGTCTTCTCTCTCTCTCGGAGCCTTTCGCACTGTGGCCTGGAGTTGAGCTGCGCGTACTTGCCCCTTTCGGCTCCTAGCGGCAAGGTGCTCGCTCGCTCCCCAGCTAGGCACGAGTTGGGGTACGCCAGCCCCGGCTGTCATTCCAGCAGTTTGACCTCGTATTTTAAGCCCTTGAGCGGGGACGGGGGGTGGTTCGTTTGCCCAGAGGCAGATTGAAAGCTGGTAGCTTACCGAGATTCAGCTAAACTCGAGTGGCAGTACATTTGTAGTACATTTTTAGAAAAATAGGGAGGTGGACGTGAATAAAGATTTTGTACTAAATTTTGCAAGTTTTAGAATCAACCATCTAGCAGCAAAGCAGGGGGGGAAACCATAATCTATAACTGAGCAAACACCGTCAACCCGTTTTGTTTTCCTTGTTTGTGTTGCTGCTGCATGGTAATGTGAAAAAATGGCATCTGGGAGTTTGCATGGCCTCTTCCATTGCTAACCCCCCTCTCCCCCACCCTAGAAAGGGTTTAAGCCGTTGGTGTTTGACACCATGATAACTTTTGTAACAACTAATCTAACAATAGAAAAACTGCAATAAAACATTAAAAGGAGCAGATATAGCCTTGACTGGCCAATCTTAATGCTGGAATTAACTTTTTTTGTTAAAGGTTGTCTTAAAGTCTGTCCTGGCAATCCAAGACTCCATTAACTTTTTACATTAAAGAATTATGTTTATGCTTTTAAAAGTCCATTGCTAGACATCATAGATATACTCTATGCTTGGTCACTTTTTAAAATGAAAGAAACTTCCAATAAATTGGTGACTTGTCAGTTATAGTTTGATGTAACAGTGGCTGAAGTGAATGAATGTAGGTGCATCTTTTGTAAGTTAAGTTAATGACCATTAGACCTTATAATAATGTAGTTTACTTTTATACATAAAGCATTGTCTAAGAAGGGTGGTATTACTGATTGCCTCGTGTACCATATGCTATGTAAGCATGCTGTGTTGTGCAGGTCAGGTACTTGTGTTTATAAACAAGGTTCATAAATGTCTTAAGCAGATTGGATGTATAGTACAGTTGAAATAAGCTTGGTAGAAAAATTAATGCAAAGGGGATAGTAGAAAAAGTGAGGAAATGGTTAATAAGAGGAAGAGAAGACATACTCAAGGAAAGAGGAGGGGAAAACTCAGAAGAAACTAGCAAATATTTTGAGTGACCCCCACTTTTGTTGTTAGTGCAATAGCGTGCCATATCAACAAATTTGTCAGAGGATTATTGTTTCGGGTGGAGTTCTTTCTTGATTGCAGAAACTCTTTTAAGCGTTTCCTGTTTGCGCAGAAGTTGTTGTAATACAACGAATGGAAAGAAGCAGTTTAACTGAAGTTAACGTTTTGTGGACACAGCTGATCACTTCATCTAGCCACACATAAATTATTTTCTATTCGTTGTCAGACTTCTATGATCCTTCCGATCAACTGCTATCTTTTTCTTGCTCAAGACAGACGGCAACTTTGAATAAAGTATTAAAGTACTTGCCTGAGGAAGGACCCTGAGAGGTCCAAAACCTTTCTCATTATCACCAACAGCAGTTGGTCCAATAAAAGATATCTTTCAAACCATTTTGTCTCCCTCTTTGTCACTTGGGACCAACACTGCAACCATACACTCTCTCTCTGGAAAGTATTAGATATATTGCTCAACACTGGTAGCAAATTGCTACCAGGCAGAACTGGGTCACATGACTATTGTGTGTGTGTGTATCTATCTATCTATATGTATAGAGAGAGAGAGACTTAGAAAGCATCTACTTCTGTTTATCAATCTACATCTACAAACATTTTTATATATATACTATAACTGTAAATTATAAAAATGACCATAGTGGAAATATTTAGACAGTGCTTCCCTAATGTTTTGCTTGTATTTTTACTTTGATACCTAAATATAACCCTTGGACTCCAGACAGCCACAAAGGGTATTTTCACATGTGATGGTGGCCCACATTGCGGCACGGGATAGATTCCAGCTGTGGTAGCGGCTAGCGTGGTCTGTGACTCAGGGACATCTTGGCAAGTCGCAGCCTGTGCTAGCCACCACGTCTGGGATCTGACCACCCAACTCCGGAGTAAAGTAGGCTTTCACGTTTGAAAACCCGCTTTACTGGACTTGGTCCAAAGCCCCTGCCTGTTTCCAGCGCCATGGCAACCATCATTGGCTGCCTGTCAGGGAGGGGGTGGAATTCTTGGTGCGGGGGCAGGACAGACGCACATCTGTGCATCTCCCTTGCGGCCCAGTCCCCTGTCATCTTAGTTCAGGGTCCTGGTCTGATCCTGGCCATGGTGGCAGCCCCTCTCCAGAGGGGGTAAGTCAGTGACTGCCCAAGCACCATCACGTTTGAAAACACTCATTGCTGTGCAAAGGCTCTGAAATATAAGGTAGAATCATGACTCCTCTACAGATGGAATGACACCACTTGGGGTCCTTCCCCATGGTTTCAGATCACTGTGGCCAATCTTCAATCTCATAAGCAAAAGATCAGATTGTATTACTGCACTGCTTTTTTGCCTTGAGAAACTTCAACTTAAGCATATCTTAGGCACAGTTTCCCCTTCTTCATGTCTAACATTAAGCTATAGTGTGCAAAGCTGTCACCGTTTATAATGATTTGATATGATTGTTTCCCCAACAAAAGCCCATTCAGTGAGATACTGCTGATTCTGCTCCAGAGGGGTTAGATGCTTCTAACTAACTTCCTCACTTTGTAACTAAGCTCAACAAGTTCTCAAATACTTGAATGTATTCCTGTCTCTCCCTGTTATCCACTTTCTATCCATTCTGAGCTGTAAGCTTCTTGGGGCAGGGATCTGTGTCTAGTCTCACCTGTTAGTGCTGGTCGTATTGGTGCCAATAAATAATTACAAATAAATAATAATTACACATTCTGTGGTTCCAGGCTCTTGATGATGATGTTTCAAAGTGGTTAAACCAGACTAAATAATTAGGCCAAAGCTTATAATGAAGTCTTTTAAAATGTTTAATATTGAGCAAAAATATTTTCTTCTGCTATGCTCCTTTTCATTTTGGAAATGTCTCGGAGAACATCATGACCTATCCAGTGTTTGTCCAATGCACAAGTGAGAGTAGCTACAGAATCACACGGACTAACTTTTCTGTGTTTTTCTGCTGCAGTAGCAAAGAACCTATTTACAGGAACAGGAGAGCCATGTATGATGAGGTGATATCCTGTATATGTGGGCTTTATGGTATGAGGCAAGTTTTTGGCAATGGTGACATGGCAGCTGTTTAGTAACTGTTTTTCTAAATTCCTAATTTTGGGGTTGAAATGTGATCTGACCATGGCTCTTGCTTGGTTATAGCAGCTACATTTCATTGGGCAAGGTATATCTGAAATGGGTGATACTGTTTTAAAATCAGCCTTCTTACCCTTTTAATATTGTGTTACTTTTCCACTTACTATTTCTCACTTTTGTAGTGTAGAACTGAGACTCAGTGCGTCAAAAACATTTATAATATACCCCCAAGTGTGAACTTGTGATATTGACTATGCTTGAGGAATCTTATAACTACCCTATGGGATAAGGAAGCAGAATAGTTGGTTGGTTGGCAGTGATTTTTAGAAAATAGAGACTTCCTCCTTTTGGGCTATTGCCCACAAATGCAAACCTCTTTTTGGACAGGCGTCTCTTTCGCATAGCAATGTAAAATACCAAAGCTATTTCAATTTATCTTGTTTTCAATACATCTATTCTGGCATTTACTTGTCTAATTCAGTCAAAAACAAATGCAGTTAAGGAGTCTAAACAAAACAAATCAGAATATATATTATGATCACATAAAGATGTTATTGTTGGGGTAACAATTATTTGTGTGCTTTTATCCCACAAAAAAGAGGACCTATGTTGGAAAGGCGGATGGGAACATCATATTTGAAGTTTCCTTGATTTGTTTTGTAGACTTGCAGTATTGTCAGCTGTATTAATACGTTTTGTAGTTGGTTCATTAAGAGTACAAATTCTTACCCTTTTTAAAGATGGAAAATGCATGTTATAAGAAGACTAAGCACATTGGTTAAGGCTTCATTTCATAGGTTTATTTCTGAAGCTGCACTTTTTTGTCACTTGTGGTAGCTTTCCAGTTTTTCACATAGAGAGTTATAGCTTCCAACAAAACTATTTTCATCCTTTTTAAATTATGTGCTGCCTCCAGTTTCAAATCCCAAACTGGCATGAGTACAGTCAAAGAAAAAGAAAATAACCACATTTTTATCTCCATTCAACTTAAATAGAGGTTAATACTTAAACCAGCTTCTTCCCATTTTCAGAGCTTTCTGGAGAGATTTTTAATTCCTGTGAGGCCAAGGTAGTTACTAAATTGAAGATGAGAGAAATTCTGTAATTTTGCCAGTGACTACTAGTGCTAAGGATCACTTCTCAATTTTAGTTTTTAGGTCACTCAATAAAAAAAACAAACCCATCATGCTGTCTTTTCAGTGTGACCATTGCTGAAATAATGTTTACCATGATAAATTGATTATATTTTAGAACTTGTTGGAATTGATTCTGATATCTGATTATTTGCCTTTTAATAAACATGGAAAATAATTCAAGAGGTTCAGTGAATGACTGGAATATGAGTGACTGAAAACTAAGATGCCAGCTGTCAGGGACCACCTGTTACGTTGACTGAACCATCCCAAATTTCAGCATAGCCAAGTTATGGCCTGCTTGTTCTGTGCAGAAACCTATTACTGTACCTTCAGCTACTTCATGCTACTGAAACTGGCATAGTTTGCCTTTAATTGCTGATTGTACAGTTCTTTTGGAGTTTATAACATCTTTTGTAGGAAAAACTGTATTGGCAACATAACGTTTATCAATGAGAAGGGAAGCAGAGATTCATTATACCTGTAGCAGCTACAGGGAGACCAAATTTGGGATGTCGTTCTCAGATACCAAGGTTTGGGTCTTTGCTTTTTTGGGTCAATTAGTCCAACAAACCAAATTTAGGCTTAAACATTTGTAGTGCTGGGACCTTTTGGGGGTGTAGCTAGGCTGGGATGGGCCTGGGAAGCCAGATCAGGGGTTGTCATCGGGGGTGGGGTAGGGGAGCAGGGAAACAGTCTGTAGTTGCTGGGGGTGGCAGAAATCAGGAGTCTGGGGTCCCAGGGGAGGGGCAAGTGGTGCCTGCTGGGTCTACTAGGATTGGGGTTGCTGTATGAGGATTTAGAGGTGAGAGGGCAGGACCTGCCAGGGTTGCCAGGGCTGGGAGGGAGGATGGGGTTAGGAGGAGTGGCCACGCAGTTAGGGTTACTGGGGCCAACAAGATCTGGGGGTGTGGAGTATGGTAATGAGTTCCAGGGCTGTTGGGGGGCAGGAGAAATGTAGCCAATGGACTTTGGGGCTACCAGAGGGGTAGAGAGCATGCAGAAATGGGGACCAGGACAGAAGAGGAGCAGCTCCCAGGGCTGATGAGGTGGGAAAAGAGGGCCCATGTGGTTGAAGCAGGGCTTGCCAGAGGTGGGGCATCCATGCATACTACTGAGGCGGGGCCTGGCAATGCTCTGTGGCAGGTAGATGGAGGCATGCTGGAATGTCCAGCATTGTTCAGGTTGCTAGACCCTATCAATTTGCATTCTGGTGTACTCCCAGTCAGGCCCTGCTCCATCTCAAGCTGGGCGCTAGTGGCAACGACGACAGGGGCAGCCAGTGGCAGGGAATGGAGCTGCATCAGAGTGCGTGGTCTCTTCAGGCTCACGGGGGCCAGTGCAACTGCACCACTTATTACTATTATAGCTACACACCTGAGAGCTTAAATGGAGAAATAAATGTGGTGGCCCAAATTGTCTTGTCGCTAGTGAAAGGGTGGTTGTTCTAACAATTGTGTGTGCTCTGAATGACTTAGTCTTTCTCATGTTATGGACAACTGAGGGCAATTAATTAGCTTGAAGTACCAGTAGGACACTGTCACAATTTCTTAGATTCTGGCATTTTATGTAAGGGGTTTGTGATTGTAATTGGTGGGGGCAGTGGATTTTGAATCTTTGTAAGATGAGGTGTCTGGGACTTCTTATTTATATTATGTGGTCAGTTGGGAGAGTTGAGTTGGGGATAGCTAAACCTCTGTGAGGGAGGGCGAGGGGGGGAAGGCTGTGTCCATAGGGGTGTTAGGTGGAGGGGGATTTTCCCTATGAACAAGTGGGTAGGATGGAATTGTATATTAATAGCTGGGACATAACCTATCCATATCCCTCCCCTCCTTGGTGGGGGTCTGGGTAAGGACCAGGTACACAGATTAGGAAATCTGCCAGATGGGACTCCCCTGAGTGGGAGTGATGTGGAATGTTCACTGGGGGTTTTGGGGTCGTGGTTATATATGTGATTTGTATTAGTTACTTGTATTTGTTTGCTGTAAGTCACCTTGAGCCGTAGGGATGGGGCAAGGTATAAATCTAAATAAGCAGAGAGTCTTTCACTTGTCATGCCTGATTTCTGTTTTGTCATCCCTATTCCTTCGCTGTTAAATTTTTTGGCTTTTGGGCATGACATTAGAGGTTCACAAACTGTAGTTCAGAATCCTTCATGGGATTCAAAACCCCCATCCCTCCCACATCCCAGTCTCTCTTTTGGGGTGGGGGGGCTCATCTAATCTCCCTCCCCAAACTTGTATCTTTCTCTGATGGAGGGGCTGTGGTTGGCCAAAATCCCTCTCCCCTAATGCCCTAACAATACAACTAAACCCGAGATACAAACAATCTTACAAAACTCCCACCCCACCACTTACAACTAAGCAACACTTATTGTACCATCTATGAAAGAGGTTGCTATCTCAATTGATACTTTTATATACTTTGTATCTTTTGTTGCTGTCTGGAATTATGGAATTTATGTTTATGGTTAAAAATGGAACAATTCAGACAAAGTTTGGAAACCCCTCTGCAACCCCATTTAGGACTGGTTGTGTGTGTTCTGTGCCATGGTAGTTGGGTTACTTGGTGTATATACTCTTAGCAATGCTGCATGTACGTGTAGTAAGACTCTCAACAGAAGCAGGGAGAGGATTTATTTTCTAGTGGGGTTATTGGGTGAGGAAGACAAGAAGAAAGTCTGCAAGCCATCCGACCCAGACATCAATAGAAATAAACCTACACTGATAATACTGTTGAGTCTTTTGAATGTAAATCTGATTTTAAACATATTGTCCCCTGTGAAAGCTACAAATCTATATTCTGTGTTTGTGTGTTTAGAATTCATTTTAAAAGCTTTAATGATACCTGCTTATTTCCCCTTTTTTGGTCTGAGGAGTGTGATTGGAAGGCTTTTTATTAAATAAAGAAACTTACAAATGAGGAATGCTATCAAACAGTAAAATAATTCAAAACTGAACAGAGAAGACAAATGAAAGGGTTGCCCACATGCTGAGTTTAGTCGAGTGGTAATTCAGTCTTTCTTGCATCTTGCCACTCTGAGGGCAAAGTGCTGCCACTTGAGGGCAAAGCAATTAATTAGCTTGAACAGCCTAAATAATCGCAAACCTTGTGATGAAAACACGCAGTAAGAAATCCCAGAATTCTATCTCTAAAGTTTGCTAGCAATCGTTTTCCCATTTTACTAGAGTACTAAAGCTAACTGCCAAATTTGACCACCAGGAATACTTTCAGCAAAGGTTATATTTATAAGATATAGGATTTTGGATGAATTAGATATTGAGATTGCATTTTTAGCATAATGGCATACAATTACTGAGCAATTGAGTGACTAAGATTCTTTCTGACCTGAAAACTGAGACACGTTGAAGCACCATATGCGCAACAAGTGGTCTAATCCATTTAGGCACCGTGCATAAATTAGTGGTTTAAAACAGAGTTTGTACTGGTTAATCAGGAACCTTTCTCTTATCTTGGCAACGTTCCCTTCTGAAACCCAGTTGTCTTCTAAACTGGATTGAATTCTTACCTTCAGCAGAGATGTGCACACAAAAAACACATAGATTCCAGGCCAAAGATTTATACTAAACAGACTATTTTTTTCGTCTATAATGTTCAAAGGCGTTGGCAAAATGGGAGTATCATGTGATGATAAAATAAGTTTTGCCACAAACAGCGATCAGCTTCTTCATTTAAATTGTTAGTCATTGAAGAAAGTTACTTTAAATTTTCATCATACTATTATCGTCACTTTAATATTCTCTGTGCAATTGAGAGAGTGGTGCTAGTAAATTTTAGTCATTCAACAACTAGATGACCTAATTACATTATTTTAAAATACTATACAATTGATTAGCTTGATACTGGTGTCCTAAATCAACACACCTCCCATTGGTAAGCTAGCTGCACCTCTAAGGATGAAAGACTTTATGGGGGTGAGTTTAAGGTGTGCTGCCAATTTTTAGAGCTATAGGGCATCTTAAAATGGTCATTTGAAGATTTTTAAAGGAAATAAATTGAGAAAGAAACTTGCCAAAATGTGACTTCCAGAAACGTGAATATGGCTAAAAACCACTAAAATTTCCATGTAAATTGTATTGACCGTTCTAGTATAAATTGTTTTTATTTGTAGTAAATAATTAAATCGGTTTGTTTATCTTGTTCTGTGTGGTAATAAATGGAACTGAACCCAGAGTTAGTGATCAAATTGGATTTATTTAAATGTACCTGCTTACTAGTACTGTTACGTCAGTGTGTCTGGCTGAAGACTAAATGAATCATTTTCAATCTTGGGTATACCCAAGGGCTGACTGTATAACCAAGAGATGATGATGTATTATTTGCTTTTAAAAAATAAAATAGAATTTGTAGAATATTTTAAATCCACAGAACAGGCTATTTTTTTCTTTCTTAAATGACTTATAACTAAATCCATCTGCATCTAATTTCCAGTAGACACTGGAGAGTCAAAACAAAGTAAATTTTTACATTTTGCTCTGTATGATGCAAGCTGTCAAGTAGAAATCGGGAATAGGAAAGAATCTAAATTTTGAAACCATCTGTGTTGTTTCTTTTGTCTGAAGCTGACAAGAGGTCATGGCAGATGGTGAGGTCACAAGGTTTGGCTTCTTGAGCTTGACAAAACCTGTTCATAAGACTGGAAGAATACCAACTGTTTTTCTGGCTGTAGAGAGAGTGGAGACAAAGAATTGTAGTTGTTTGGACAAAACTTTTTAGATCACTACACTTGACACACTTTTTTCTTTGAAAATTATCCACAGTTCATTCTAATAAAATGGTTGCAAGTTAAAATTACTTGGCAATTGTATTGTTCTCTAGCAATCCGTGTCAGATAACTTTTAATCTTGTGAAATCTTCTAAAAATTTTAATAAACTGAAGAAACCCAAAGAAATGTTGAAACATAGCTTGGAGGTAGTGCAGCTATTGTTAAGGGTGCAGCAAAAGTTTCTTATAGGGAGAAAAGAGTGTTTTATATTGAGACGATTGTAAGCTGTTTGGGATAGGTATGTCAGTAACTACTGACTGTTCAGTGCCATGTACATCACTTGCGCTATATAAATAACTACTACTACAAGGTATACCAAATGCTGAATGAGGAACTTGAAAGGAAGCTTTAATTTTTATTTAATTTGTCAGTAAATAGTTGTAGCCATATTTTTTCCCCTTCAGTTTAAGAAATTGTATATTGGAGGAAAATCTGCCTTGGAGGTTGCTGTGTTGTTACTGCAACAAAATCTGGTGTGTTTTCTTAGCTCAATTTTTTTCTCCTCAAACTCAGTCATTTTCATTCATGCTAAGAATAGTGATGAAGGGCTGTTAGTATTGAGTTGAAACAAACATACTTGGGAAGATAGATGTGTGTGTCTCGTGCACGTTTTGAGCGTTTTCCTAAACCTGGGTTGAGGAGTTCAAGAGTTTGAATTTTACTTCTTATGATTTATGGTTCTACTACGTTATCACCACCTTTGGGTTGAACCAAGGCCATGCTCCCCTGCTGCTGTTCAAAGTGAGCAAGTGTGTGAGCTAGTACCTCTTGGAATTGGTCAGCATTTTCACTAGTGACCTGGATGAGAGAGAAGAGAGATGCTTATCAAACTTACAGATACAAAACTGGGAGGGATAACACACACTCTGAAGGACAGAATTATAATTCAAACTGATTTGATAAACTGGAGAACGAGGCTGAAAACTCAGCAAGCAAATCTGAAGTATTACGCATAGGTAAGACAACCCATATGCCCGACTACAAAGTGGACAAGACTGGTTCTAGAATACCGCAGGCTATGTGACCACATAAGGCTGTCAGTGTGGGAGAGTCCCACAGGGGCCCCAATACATGGGGTCCATGACTAAACCTGAGATGACGACCTGTGTGAGAAGCAAAAAATTACAGGTCCACAGAGCCTCACATGTGGGGAGGCCACGGCTGTGCAAGGCCTACAGCAATTGAGGAGAGGGCTATCAAACACATGTGACAAATAAATGAGAAATAACATATGCAAGGAGTCCTGGCCCCTGAAGGGGTGTTCAGTTTAAATTTTCTATTGGGTGAGTCTGTGTGTGTCTGTCAGATATTCCTTTGTTCGGAATGAAGCCCACACACAACCATTTTGCACAGGACCCCAACTTTCCTAGATCTGTACCTGAAAGTGGGTGACAACTGGTTAGATGGTGGTACTGCTGAAATGGTGGTAGAGGTTATAATGGATCACAAACTGAATATGAACCAGCAACGTGATGCTGTCGCAGAGAAGACAAATGCCGTTTTGGACTACCCTAGGAGAAGCAGCATATCTAAGCTATGAAAAGTCATTGTACCACTTAACTTGGCACGCTTTAGATGTTAGCTGGAGTATTGGGTCCAGTTTTGTTCACAATTTTAAAGAAGCATGTTGACAAACTGAAGGGGATACTGGAAACAGCAACAAAGATGATAAAAGGTTTGGAATGAAAATTATACAAAAATCTGAAGGAGTTAGGTATGTTTAACCTAGAAGAAAAGACTTTATGCGGTTGCGGGGGAGGAGTACATTATAGCAGCTTTACAAAACTGCCATGAACAGTTCTCCATTACCACTAAGGGAAGAGCAAGAAAGAAACAGTTTAAAACATTGAGGAAAGTACATTTGCGTTAAATATTAAGAACTTCCCAACTCTAAAGATAGTTGTGCAACAGAACAAGTTGCCAAGGGACATTTTGGAATCTCCTTCACTGGAGCCTTTACAAGGAGGATGGTTTAGGCCTATCTAATTCTGCCTTAGTGTGAGGACTTCTGTTGATGAGGGATGCAAGTTTTCAGGTCACGCAGGGTCCTTTGTCAGCCTGGAAACAAGTCAGAGCTGCCCTGAGCTGCTGTAGCAGGAAGGGGTGGCTAAGAGATTGAATAATAAATAAACTAAAGACTGAGCAAGGCAAGATGGATATGTATTCGTTGTATACATGAAGACAATACTAGGGAGGGGGTTGGAATTACAGATTCAGGCTGCTAGTAAATGTAGGGGTTGCAAAACTGCCAACTCTAGGGAGAGTATAGGTGGGGTGGTCATTAGCATTTCAAAAGCAGGGAAAGCAGCAGGGGTGTGGAGGGTGAGAACAATTACTAGGGAGGGTTAGATTTTTAAAAAAAGTTAAGCATTTAGAAATAGAGGGAAAACAGAATAAAATGGAGGGCATTTATTAACCAAGCATATAAGAACAAGGGGATACTGCAGGTGACAGCTATACGTTTTTGTAATAGCTTATGAAGCCCAAATCAATATTTATTCCATTGTTTTGGGTGTCCAATAAGGTTAAGCTCCCAGGCCTGTCTTTTAAAGGTGGTGTACAGGACAGCAACTTGTTGTCCTTTCAAGTCAAGGCTGGAGATGTGGGAAATTGAATGATCATTCTGACTGGTGTTTCTTGAAGTGTCTTGTGCTGAGCTTTATGATAATATCACAAGAGAGAGCCAGCGTGGTGTAGTGGCTAAGTGCCCAGTACCTGACCGGGAGGTAGGGGAAACCCCGATTCTAGTCTCGCCTTAGCTAGAAACTCACTGGGTACCTTGGACCAGTCGCTATATTCTTTCAGCTAACCTACCTCCCAGGGTTGTTGTGAGGATTAAAGTTTGTGTTAAATTATTCTATGTAAAGCGCTCCGAGTGCCATGGCAGAGGGACGCTATATAAATATAATTTTAAAATAGTTTAAAAGATGATATACAAGACCACGCTGAGGAATAGAACCAGGACTCCAGCATGGTGGACCAGAATCTTAGCACAGAGCCATACTAACTATTCTGCAGTCTTCTAATAAACAGTTATATAACTTAGTGGGAAAGTGCACCAATTTCTGTAGCAGTATTAAAATTGCTCTTTTAGGTGAAGTGGCAGCTTTGTATAAGGGGGTCTTGAAGGTGTACGGTTCAAGTCTGTCTTGTACTGTGTGTGTGACTGATTTCTTTTTTAAGTGAAACATTCTTTTCTTTTCTTTTTTTTTTTAAAAAGGGAAAATAGCAAATAAAAAGTCATTGTGCAAGTGGTGGAGCAACAAAAATAATTATGTAATCAATTGTGTACTTAAAAGGAGGAACAAACAGGAAGACTTACAAACTACGTAACGTATGAGTTAAGGTTGTTACACAACCCTTTGAGCAAAATTCCAACAAGAATGGAAATACAGTAAAGGTTTCCATGGTCACTGCAAGTAATGTAGCCAACAATGTCACTTACTTATTTCCCCCTGTTCCTCCTGCATCTGTCAACTGCCCTGTAACATACAGACAAACCCTACTTTCACTACACACAACCTAGAAACTTTCAGTTGCATCCATGCAGCCTTAACTGTGCTAGTTGGATGATGTCTATAGAGCTAATGTAAGCCAGCAATAATTACAGTACCCACAAGTAAAGGTAGCGGAATTTCATATTCAGTTGAAAAGGGTAGGGATCTGGAATACTTAGAGGCGTTTTTCTTCCACTGTTTCTCAGGTGCCTTAATTAGGTAAGGCACTCTGAAGTAATCGTAAGTAATATAGCTTCACTTCTGGTATCTGATTTCAAGAACCCTACTGTCCATACTATTTTAGGAAAAATAGGGGAGATGAGCTAACTTTTTACAATTAGAGGTTCGGATGGGACTTCTTTTGAGGAGGGGAAGGAAGAGCGTTGGCAGTAAAATTTTACAACTTTTTTTTTTTTTTACTCCTTGAAAGACCGCTTTTAAATTGACTCGTAAGGTGTCTTACCCCCCTCCCCACAAATGTACAAAGAGTGTGGTTCTATTATTGTGGAGGTAGAATGACTGACTAATATAGTTTGTCATTTATGTACCAAACCAAAATATTCCTCTTTTACCATTAATAGTTACTTTCAAACTATGAAACTTTTATTTCTTTGCAAAATGGAATCCAAGATGGTCCTCAAAAGTTAATCTTTTAAGACCATACTTTTACAGTCTGCTGACTAATACACTGGTTTGCAATTTCAGTTAGTGCTGGCACTTGCCATTGCTATTCATACAAGTCGCCTTCCATTGCTAAGACTTTTATGAATGTGTGGTGCTAGTGCTGGCACTAAACAGCTGGAGTAATGCACCCTTAGTGGTGGTTTAGATATTTTAATAGTCAACAGTGTTTCATTTCTTTTTTAACAGGAAGCTTCTTTTTGAGGAGTTTTTGAAGATGAGAGAGGATATCTTATGGTTTTACAAAATATAAAAGAATATTGGCTGGACATGACGGCAAAAAATGTAAGTATTATAAAGTTACACTAAATAGCTTTCTGAATTTGGAGGTGAATTTTGAGTTCTCTGTTAAAAATGTAGTTGTTATAGTCTGCGTAAAAGGAGGAGGAAACCTGAAAAATGTCTTGGTGCATTTTAATCATAAAGTGGTCATGTCCTCTTACAATGTGAGACTAGAGCAAACGGTCGTCTCTTCACTGTCCTTTATGCCCTCAAAGTGACAGATGGCAAGTAAAGCGAGCCTTTTAAAACTGCAAGGTAACCTGCAATAACCATACACGAGTAGTGCATATGTGTTAGAGGAAAACAAATCTAGGTCTGCAGCTTTCAAAAGCATATCAGTATTTTAAAAAAACTTTCTCCCTCTCCCCCACTACAGGAAGGCCTACTAGAGTGTGCCAGCTTTCCTAATGGTTACTTGTTTAACTTTTGTTGGAAACAGTGGATGTTTTCTCATAACATGCGCGCACACACCCCATCAGGGATGGGGCACTGCCCATACTGGCAGTCCTGGCAGTGGGGTGGGAGAATGTGCAGGTATGATTACCCTGTGTTTGCTTGTTCCTCAGACCCTCTTCTTGCAAACAACCCCCTTGGGAAAGCCGACATAGGCTGTCCTCCATGTCCATCTCCTCCACTGTGAAGGTTTTTTGTGAATGAGTTCTTTGTGTTAACAAACGAAGTAGCCTGTAGATCCAGTTGAAGCAGGAGCTGATAAACACGCATTGAGCATCTGCCCAGACAGTGTTTTTCACAACCATTCTCTGCCATAGCTTGCTTTTCACAGGTTTGCTAGCATAGAAATTTAACTACACCCTTCCAGCATGGGCTGCCCTTCCCTTGGGTCTAGCTGTGGCCATGCCTTTAATCCTCTACTGCCTATATTTGGGACCAACACAGCAACCACGTGCTCTCTACTACTATGGAAGATATTGAAATTCACCGTTTGAAATGGAAACTTCACAACCTGAAGAAACAGGCACTAAACAGCTGGAGTAATGTACTCTTAGTGGTGGTTAGCCAAACTCAACAACATCTACTTTCTGAGCAAATGCAAAAGAAGACCTCCTCATCCCCAAATGACTTACTGTCTATATAATCCTTTGACTACCACATAAAACTCACAATATGCAGACCAACTCTGCAGAAGGACTGTTGAGAAACTAAGAAATCATTTATTACACCTAATATACTCCAGAAGGAACCAGCTGAAACAAGAAATCTTCTCGTACTCTAATATCCTGAAAGAGAAATACAAAAGAACACACCTGGAAATTTTACAAGAAATCAAAGAGAACTGGCCACAGCCAGCCATCCACAAAAATGAGCAAATTACATAATCTACGCAGGACACTGAATACCACCACCCAACCCTACAGTGTTATAAATCTCCCTGGACAGTCATTGACCAAAGCTACATATGTAGTGAACTAGAGGAATTTTTTCACCAGTTCTGCCTCAAAGAATATTTCCACAAGAAGAAGGACCCCAAAACAATCCATTCCATCCAGACAATAACACTAAAAAAGATACTTCTGACTAGACACCTTCAGATGGACACAACCTTATGCTAGACCACTACATCAACTGCTTTAGGAAAAGAATAGACTGTCAAAATCGGAACAAATACCACCCTCAACACAACTTCTCCCAAGCAGAAAGAGAGGCCATTCAGTCCCTTAAATCAAACCAGAATATAGTCATCAAACCTTCTGGTAAAGGGGGCTCCATGGTTGTTCTCAGTTGAGACGACTACATCGCTGAAGCCAATAGTCAACTCTGACCACAGCTATTATTACAAAGAACTCCAAATAGATCTCACACCACTGTTCACCATACAGCTCAAGGATACCATCCAAACTCTTTCCCAGGCAACTACAGAAGGAACTATCTGACCTCTCATCCCTTCGAACCTCAGCCCACGGGCCTTGTAAACTCTTCCTAAAATACATAAAGGAAGGAAGCCCAGGAAGATCCATCATATCTGGCCATGGCGCTCTGACTGAAGGAACATCAAGATTCATAGAGAACTCTCTTAAAACCACTTGCCATGTAAAAGGGCCAGTTTCATCCAAGACACCACAGACTTCCTATGCAAACTCTGTAACATAAGTAACCGTCTGCAAAATATCATTCTGGCTGTCATGGACATAGCCTCACTCTACACCATTGGAATTATAGCATGTCTCAAATACCTCCAGGTAAACAAAGTTAAACTCGAGAAACACAAAGACATCCAGCCCAAGCACATTGGGAAACGTATCCACTACAACCTTACACACACAACACCTTCATGTTCCATGACAGACACGGTGTACAAATCATGGGAAAAGCTATGAGCACTAATATGCGCCCCCGCCTCCCAATATGCCAACGTCGTTATGGGTCACCTCAAATAAGAATACCTAGAGAAATGTACCACCAGGAAGGAGTTCCACAGCCTCGGTGCAGCTGCCGAGAACGCCCTCTCCATTGTGGCCCTGCGGAAGACCTGAGGTACCTTGAGGAAGGCGCCCCTGGATGACCGCAGGGGCTAATCGAGGACCTGGGGGGGGTGAGGCGGTCCCGCAAGTAGGTAGGGTCTAGGCAGTTTAGGGCTTTATAGGCAAGCACTCACACCTTGAATCAAGCCTGGAAGACTCGAGGCAGCCAGTGCAGAGAGCAGAGCGCTGGTGTAATGTGCTCCCAATGGCCCAACCCCATTAAGAGGCAGGCTGCTGCATTCTTCACCAGCAGCAGTCTCCAAACTGTCACCATGGGTAGACCCATGTAGAGCGCATTACAGTAGTCCAGCCTAGAGGTGATGAAAGCATGGATGATAGTGGCCAGGTCAAAAGCACTCCTTGCCACAGCCCCCACCTGGACATCCAGGCAGAGCTGTGAATGGAGGAGCACCCCCAGACTCAACCTGGGGAACCAGTGAGGGGTGAACCCCATCAATAATGGGGGATGCCGCCTCCACCGCCTTCCCCACTAGCATCACCTCCGTCTTGTCAGGATTCCGCCTCAGTCGGTTAGCCCTCCTCCAGTCTCCCACAGCCGTCAAACACCAGGTAAGCATTGAGACTATTGGGCCTGGGTCAGATGAAAAAGAGAGGTAAAGCTGGGTGTCATCAGCATATTGATGACTGGCGCATGCCAAACCCACCTCACCAAGTGGCTGCATGTACATGTTGAACAGGAGAAGGAACAAAACAGAACCCTGTGAGGACTCTATGCAAGAGGTCTTGGTAAGATGAAAAATAATCCCCAAGCACCTCCCGCTGAGGTCTTCCAGCCAGAAAAAAGCAGAACCATTCAAGAAGAGCCCCACCCACCCCAGCACAGTCCCACAGGCGCGTCACCAATATCTCATGGTCAACGGTATCAAAAGCAGCCGACAGATCTAATAGAATCAGCAGGGTCAAACAACCCTGATCCAATTCATGGCATAGGTCATTGACCAGTGCCACAAGAGCAGTCTCAGTGCCATGACCCCGGGCAAAAGCTGGACTGTGAAGGATCAAGAAAACTGACACCGTCCTGAAGGGAGGTATTGACCACCCCAGCCAGCAGTGGCCCCAACGTCTCCCAACTGACTAACCAACCAGGACGGGCACGGGTTCAGTTCACAAAAGGTGGCACTGACTGCCCCAAGAACATCCCCGCTGAAATTGTTCCACAAAATTGCACAAGGCGGGACTTCCATAACCTCTGATTCCCCTAATGTAACAAATGCACCGTTGAAGTTGTGGTGAATACAAGTGATTTTTATCCACAAAATAATCCAAAAACCTGTCACAGCAGACATTAGATGACTCCACTGCCAGGCAGAGGGAGGCTGGACCGACCAGCCCCTGCACCACCTGAAAAAATTCCACTGGACAGGGTTTTGTGGAAGCTATGAGGGTAGCAAATATTTTTTTTTTACTATTTTTGCTGCCTACACAGCTACAGCATGGGCTCATAAACTAGCTCTATGACACAACCTGTTGACTTCAGCACACGAACAGCGCCACAGTCACTGCAACTGCTGCCCTTCTCGCTTCAGCAACCACAGTTCCTCAGAAAACGAAGGGGGCCTGCAGTCCCGTCACTTACGAAGCAGATGCCTAGGAGCCGTCCAGTCAATGGCCCCCGTCAGCAGAGTATTCCAAAAGGCAACGAGGTCATTGAGATCAGGGGGTATCTCTCAGAGAGCATTCTGGAACTGCTCCAGTTCCCTCAGTCTCCGGGGACCAACCATTCAAATCGGTTCTGCACGTTTCTGGGGGCAGGCATGCGCCGGGAGACAGGTCTGCAGGAGATAATGATCGGTCCATGACAAGGGCACAGCTGATATCCTCCCCACTAATGGATCCCTTGCCTCAAATATAGGCAATGGATAGGCAAGACATACCTTAGAGAAATATAAGGTCTAAAGTATGTTTCNCCCCAATGTGTTGGGCTGATAATTGTTTGGGGCATGCCCATGGTTGCCATGGCATCCATGAACTCACTCTCCGCTCCTCCAAAGCTGGCATCAGTGTGAATATTGAAGTCCCCCAAGACTAATTTCTTTGGGGATTGCAATACCAGCTCTGACAGAGCATGTGGGGAGGTTGCTGTACAGGTAGGTGCACGGTATACAAACAGCACTCCCAATCTGTCTCCTGCCAAATTGATCACAAGATGGAGATCCTCAATACCACCAGATATTGATTTCAGTGGATACCTCAGAACAGACCGTAACTCCCTATAAAGCATGGCTACACCCTACTCCCCAGTCCCTCTGACCATGGCTGATGCTGCATGGAGTACCCAGCTGGAACAAGGTCAGCCAAAATAGGACCTGACTCGGTGTCCAGCCAGGTCTCTGTAATACACAGGACGTTGGCCGCATGGTCCAGGATCAGTTTCTGGACAGTTGTTACCTTTATTAACCACTAATCTCGCATTCAGCAACATCAGGATAGGGCCAGAGGCTCCCTGATCATGAACCACCTCACGAACTGCTTTTGGGGGCGGGGGGAGGGTGAGCAGGACAGGCACCAAACACCTGTCCCGCTTCACAGATATAATGTCCCCCCAGAAGGGACCATATTTCCCACGTCCTCACGACCCCAATGGCTGTGTCCCTCTCCAGCTGCCCCGCTCAGGCAGCGGGGGAGACACACTCCCCCTCCCCATACCTCCTGCTCACTGGGTGGTAAACAAACAGCCCCCCCCTCCCCCGGGGGATTGTCTCACCCTCTCACACCAGGAAAAACAGTCTTCTCCTCCCTAACCTATTCCCTTCCCCCCCATTCCTCCTCCCCTTATAGGGAGCAGGAAACATACCCTATCATCCACCCAATCCCAGAACCACCCCCCAAAACACAAAACAAGCTCCACGTACAAAACTCTTCCAGCCAATTGCCATGCTAAAACACCCACACTCACCAGCTAATTACACCATAACTTAAACAATCACCATCCCTCAATCAAACACTCCTATAACAAGATCAAGTTCGTAGACACCATGGTCAGTATAATCGATGAATTCCTACAGACAGCAATATTCAGGAAACCTACAGACCACCGTATATCTCTCCACAGATCTAGCAATTGCCTGAGACACACCAAGAAATCTGTCATACATAGCCAAGTGCTCAGATATCACAAAATCTGCTCTGACAAGAAACCTTACCAAGCTCACCTCAACACACTGAAAACTGCATTCACCAAACGGGCACTCCATCACAGAAGTGGACCATATACTAGAGCGGACCATCCAAATTCCTCGAGATAATTTACTACTATACACAAAAAAGGTACCCTCCAACCAGTTACTTACCAGCTCAAACTGGAACCCATATGTGACATCATCAGACAACTCTAGTCTATACTGGATAGGGGTCTCTACCCTAAACGAGAGATTTCCAAAACCTTCACTTCTGGCCTTCAAACAACCCCCCAACATATCTCAACTAATTATCCCCAGCAAGCTCCCCAGCACTCAGAGCACTCCCATCTCCCACAGGAACAAGGCCATGCCAAAACAGAAGATGCAAAACCTGTCTACGTGTCTCTGCTGCAGACAGCATACAGGCACCCCATGGAAATTCATTCCAAGTACAAGGGAGTCACAACTGCAAGTCCAAAAACTTAGTCTACCTTATTCAATGCACCAGATGCCCCAGTGGGAACTACGTAGATGAAACCCACCAACCCCTTCACAAACGTGCAAACTATCACAGAAAAAAGGTCATGGACGAGCACAGATTCCACTGTTGGAATCCACTTTTCTCAGTGACCACTCTATTACTGATCGCTCTGTCCTGGTCTTAAAAAGAAACCTATACAACACCTTCAAAAAGCAAGCCTGGGAACAAAAATTCATAGCCCTGCTGGATACAAAAAACAATTACTTAATTTAGACATGGGTTTCACAAGTCATTAGAAAAAATCTGTTACAGGAATCCTAAAGTGGATGCTTAACAGCTCTGCTCATTACTCTGGCCCCTTTCAAATATATTTACCTCCTCCTCCAGTCCTGTTCTCACCTTCCTCTGCCTGCAACGTCACTATATATACAGCTACCTTGCTTTGCATTGCTCCATCTGCAGTTCCAACTCCTGATCTGCCTGACGATGGAACCTGTGAGGTCCAAAAGCTTGTGCACCTTCGCCAACTTGAGTTGGTCCAATAAAAGATATCCCCACACTATTTTGTCTCTACTGCCTATATTTGGGACCAGCACTGCAACCACACTCGCTCTACTAATATGATCACCTCATTATATACAGAGCAATCACATGCACGTCTGTTCACAGTTCAGCTTAACTTCTCCTCTGTTACCGGCAGTATTAACACGTAATTGACTTGCTGGTGTGCTCAAAAAGCCATATCGGAAACCCAATGATGCATAACATTGTCAAATATAACATTCGATTTAGCAGATCATTTTCAGCCTACTCACCTTCTAGTGCCATTGTCTAGGTTTTTTCCTAGCAGAATAAATACTTAGCAAAATATCCGTAGCAGAATAAATACTTGTACATTTCAGTTTTATATTGCTATATGCAGTTTTATTTTGATATACAATTGTGTCTTTCCAAACTAATTAGCATAAAACAAGAAGTAATGCTTGTAGTTCAAAGCGTTAAGGAGTTTGATTCCTACTGTGACTATATTTTGCAACAATGATCTGATGGGTGGAAGACCTCTAAATTATTGTCAAGTGAGCCACATCTGTCCCATTCCAGGTTGTTTTTTTCTCCAGACCCTGCAGTCCTAACCTGCTTGTTAAGGTTCTATCATAACCTACTGCAAGAGATTGAAAGTGAGGAGTCATTTGAACTGACTGGATAACTTGGGGATTAGCCAATTTTTTTGTGTTTGTTTTTTTAAAAAAAACCTGTAACCAAACAATTGGTCCTGCGTTAGATCTAGTAGAAAAAGCCATTGTTTTTCTTGACAGTTTTATGGAGAGCAAAGTCGAGAATTCCTTCAGCCACGGTGGAATAAGTGTGAAATTATCTTTGATAAGTGTTCCTGTTTCTCCAGAGTGCATCATAATTTTAGAGCAAGCAATAGCCCTTCAGGTTTCAAACCCAGATCTATGCAACTTCTGTCAGATGCGCCGAGCCTGCACTACTAGGGAAGCTGTCCATAGGCACATCTTGGCAGTAGTAACACCATGTGGAGTGCACCTCGCCAGTAGCCTGGATATTTGAATGGCTGGCCAAAGTGATGGTCTGCTGGCTTCCAGGACTTCTAAAAAGACAACACAAGTATCTGTGCAACTTGATGGTCATCCACCCTCAGTATTTGGATTATTTGTGTGTTCCTGTTACCATGTTGCTATATTCCTGCCCCTCCCTAGCTTCCATCCTGTTTTGTCGGAGTACCTGGTTTTGATTTGGCTCCAGCATCCTGACTCCTGTTAACTAGCTTCAGACTTGACTCCAGTTACCAGCTTTTGACTTCACAATATCTAGATTACAACTTGGCTCTGTTCTCTGGCCATAGTCTCCTGGTACCAGACTCATCTTGACTGGATTAGGCATCTCCTGAGGGTCTTTGGCATATTGCAGACAGGACGCTCGATGGCCTTGTTGAGTTTTGGAATACCTTGTTGACTGGCACCATTGATCAGAGAGCTCCCAAGCTTCCGCTCCCTCGGCTTTGACATTGCAGGGCTCCTTGGTTCACTGGGGCACTGCGGTGGTTGTAGCGTGAAGGGCAGCGGTTGGAGCAACGGTGGCGATGGTTTCACGCTGAAGCTGACGGTTCGTATCAGAGCTAGTTTACAAGCCTATGCGGTAGCTGTGTGGGCAGCTAAATCTCGTCCAGCGGAGCTTTTCAGGTGGTGAGGGGGCTGATTGGTCTGGCCTCCCTCCGCCTGAATCTGGAATCTTTCAGTGACCGCTGTGACATGTTTGACTCTTGCTGATAAAATCGCTCGGATTCACCACGATTTCAATGCCGCGCTTATTACAATGGGAAAGCCAGAGGCTTGTCCAATTTCTTGGGATCAGTTTCAGCAGATCTCACTTGCTGATGCAGAGGATGTTCTTGGGGCGGTTAGAGCCACCTTTTGTGAATTAGATCCATGCCCATCCTGGCTGGTCAAGGCCTGCTGGGAGACACTGGGGCTGTTGCTGGCTGGGGTGGTCAATGCCTCCCTGTGGGAGGGCGGGGTGCCGGGCTGTCTCAAGGAGGCGGTGGTGCGGCCCCTGCTCAAAAAGCCATCTCTGGATGTTAACGCCCTTGGCAGTTATCGGTCTGTCTCTAACCTTCCCTTTTTAAGGAGGGTTATTGAACGGGTAGTGGCTCGGCAGCTTCGGGAGCATCTGGACCGACTCTGCTTTCTGGATCCCTCGGAGTCTGGCTTTCGTCCGGGCTATGGCACTGAGACTGCATTGGTGACTCTGGTCGACGATCTTTCTCCAGGAGTTAGACCAGGGCCATTCGGCCCTATTGATCCTTTTAGATCTATGGGCTGCTTTTGATACCATTGACCACAAGTTGTTGGTGATGCATCTGCGGGACCAAGCAGGGATTAGTGAGACTGTTCTTGAATGGTTCTGTTCATTCCTCTTGGGGAGAACCCATCGGGTGGTGCTTGGTTAACGATTTTCATTTCACCGGTACCTTTCGTGTGGAGTTCCACAGGGTTCTGTTCTGTTTCCCCTCTCCTGTTCAATCTGTATATGCAGCCGTTGGGTGAGATCATCTGGAGTACTGGAGTTCGGTGCCATCAATATGCTGATGACACCCAACTCTCTCTCTCCTTTTCATCGGACCCGCGTCCTGCAGTCTCGGTGCTTACACAATGTCTGGTGGCTGTGGGAGACTGGATGAGGGCAAGTCGACTTTGACTGAATCCCAGCAAGACGGAGGCGATGTTAGTGGGGAAGGTGATGGATGTGGCGTCCCCCATCATTGATGGGGTCTCCCCCCGTGTTGGTACCTCAGGTCAAGAGTCTGGGAGTGTTCCTCGACTCTCCGCTCTGTCTAAATGATGCCCAGGTTGGGGCTGTGGCAAGGAGCGCTTTTCACCAATTACATCTAGTGTGTTGTCTTCGACCATATATCTCAGACTCTGACCTGACCACTATCATTCATGCTTTCATTACTTCAGGATTGGACTATTGTAATGCGCTCTTTGTGGGGCTGCCCATGGTGATGGTTTGGAAACTGAAGCTGGTGCAGAATGCGGCGGCCCATCTCCTTATGGGGATGGGATGCGGGGTGCTCAGTTCTCTGCACTAGCTACCTATAGTTTTCTGGGCCCAATTCAAGGTGCTGGTTCGTTACCTATGACTTGGCTTAGGTCCTACCTATCTGCTTGACTGCCTCACTCGTGCCCTTGACCAGCCCCTGCGGTCATCTGGGAGTGCCCGTTTCGAGGTTCCCCGAGTACTGAGGGGAGCTACTATGGAGAGGGTGGTCTCAGTGCCTGCTCCATGGCTGTGGAACTCCCTCCCGAGGGGGGAGAATTTATTTATTTTATTTATTTATTTCGTAGATTTTTATACCGCCCCATCCTGCAATGCAGCTCGGGGCGGTTAACAACAATAAAAATAGTTTTAAAACATTTAAAATACAAATATAAAATATATCAATAAAACAGGGCAGTGTGCAATCATAAATAAATATATAAGTGGGGGATTAAAAATCAC